>PVJI01017664.1:0-35135 GCA_004026765.1 Micronycteris hirsuta | reverse complement strand
AAAAGAAGAAAAATCTCAAATAACCTAACTTTACACATCAAGGAGCTGGAAGGAAGAACAAACTAAGTCCAAAGTTAGCAGTAGGGTGCAAATAACAGAGACTAGAGCAGAAATAAATGAAATATAAAATAAAAAGGCAATAGAAAAAAATCAACAAAACCTACAGTTGGTTTTTTGATTGCAGCTTTTCTTTTCTTTTTTTTTTTTTTTAAAGATTTCATTTATTTATTTTTAGAGAGAGGAGAAGGGAGGGAGAAAGAGAGGGAGAGAAACAGCAATGTATGGTTGCCTCTCACGTGGCCCTCACTGGGGAGCTGGCCTGCAACCCAGGCATGTGCCCTGACTGGGAATCGAACCGGGACCCTCTGGTTCCCAGACCGCGCTCAATCCACTGAGCTACACCAGCCGGGCTGATTGCAGCTTTTCTTAAGTCTAAAATTAAGAAAATAAATTTGCCTATAGCAGCCAATTTAATTGAAGCAAGTATCTATATCCACCTGATTTGGGGCAGAAGTGTGATTATGCAAGGAGAAAATGTGTATCAATCTACTCACAAGAATGCTTTATTCTACCTCATAGTTTAGGAATGTTTTCCTGAAACCTCTCTAAGATATATTTTAAGTTACCAGTGGGCTATGCTGTTGATGACTATGAGGAGAAAACAGTGAAGATGAATCTCAGTATATTAAACTTTTGGACCATTTGCCATAGTTATTTTGGTCAGTTAGTGTCTGCAGAAGGCTCCTAGACTTCACCCACAGTCACTTGGGTGTTTGCTGATTCTTTGCTAGAGTGCACCATCAGATGATGCTGAGAATCTGATTTCTTTTTTTGAGTCACCTTTCTTCCTGATCTGAGGTACTTGTCAGTGGGAACAATAACCTAACACACCAAGTTCAGTGTAAAGAGGAAACCTGACAGCAATAACTGGACCAAGGGCTAACTTTACAAAGCCAAGCTTTAATGAGTAATTGGCAAAGTAATTAATCAGGAGTCCACTATCCTGAGAAAATTGGGTAAGTGTCCCTCACAATAACTTGATGCCTTTCTTGGCTGTCTGAGATGACAGTTATGACCAATAAACATCTCTAACTAATCTGCAATTACCAGGATCTAAGGGAAAAAGTTGTGAACTCCAGAGTCCACTTCTTTAGTCTTAAAAAGTTGCAGATCATGAACCATCAGAAGGTCAGAAAGTCACTTGAGTGATTAAAAACCAGCCATTTAAAAAAATTAAATAGAATAGACTAAAAACATCAAAGTGCATTATGTATATATATGTATACATATGTAAATATGTATATACATACAGTGGTACCAGATTGCAGTATAGTATGTATTTCTTATTATAGATTTTTTCCAAAAAAGTTCGAGTCATTACTTGAGTATTTTTTAAAAACATGGAAATATTTTTTCAATTACATTTTAGATATAGTGCTATAAGACATAGTTTATTTCTTTATGCTTAAAAAAATAGCTTCTCTAGGGAAATAATGAATTGATTTAAAGTTGCTATATTCAGATGAAAGAAATGAATATGGTTATATGGTTTTTCAAAAAATATGGGAGATCAAGGGTGGAGGAGTGAGTGGAAGTTACACTAACCTCATCTCAGGACCAGTCTGGAATTACAACTGAACTGTGGAAAAATCATCCAGAATAAACAACTGAACAATAGCAAGAGAGAAGCCTTATAACCAAAGATAAGAAAAACAGTTTCAATACAATGTGGCTGGTGGAGAGTGCAGTGGAGATGCGAAAGGGCTGGTTGGGTGCCCATGGGTGGCACCTGAAGTGCTGGAGGAATATATAAGCAGCTGGGGGGGATCCCCCTGAGAAGTGTGTGGTCAAAACCTCAAGCTGGGCTCTGCAGCCAATAACACCAGAGCCCAAAAAGTACACAGATAACACAAAAAGCAACAGGGTTTCACTATGCCAGAGATGTACAGCTGGAGATGCAAAGAGCAATGTAAAGGGCCAATGCATAAAGTTTTACATGTAGCCACTTACCCTGGGCTCCAGCAAAGAGGGGGATTCAGAGTGGACTAGAGATACTGGAGAGATACTGGTGGTGGTGGCTTTGGGGAGAGAACTGAGAGAGCAGCCACCATGATCCTGGTGCTGAGTCATCCCCCATACTGCACTAGCCATCTTGCTTAGGCAGACCGCTCCCCTTTGAGTGGCATCAGCCTGAGGGGAAGCAATAGCCCCACCCCTAAGAGGAACTCTGCCCACCCTGTGGTAGTTAAGCCTGATTACTGAGTACACAGTGAAAAGATTAACAACTGAAGGAGTCAGCCAAGATGGTAGATCCCTGGTAGTCTTGAACAGGCTGCGTAAGGCCAGACTGGGATATCACCTGACATCACTAGAGGTGGATCTAGAAAGAAAAAACAATGCACTTACACAACAGCATACAACATGCAGTGGGTGGAGTGACCCTCAGATAGCTGGAGGGAAGAACCCACGAAAGAACAACCCAACAATAATCAAAACCTGATTACATCCAGTGAGCCAACATAAACAGCATAAAGGGCATCCCAAGAACATCAAGTTCAGGAGATCAGGGAGGCTGCAACAGTGAACACACAGATCTCCTACCATAGAAGTTCACAACACAAAGAGATGAAGTCAAAACAGATCAATTAAAGAAGCAGAAACAAACAAGTCTCCCCTAAAATGGGGAGAAAAAGAAACAACCCAAAAATGAAAAGAACGGAGGAATCCTCAGAAAGAGTGCTAAATGAAATAGAGGCAAGTCAACTATCAGATGTGGAGTTCAAAACAATGGTTATAAGGAAGCTCAATGAGCTCAGTGAGAACTACAGAGAACTACGGGGAAGCTACAAAGAACTTATGCGAATTACATCTGCATGAAAAAGGATGTAGAAACTATCATTTCCAAATGATCTCAAAAAGAACAAAGAGGGGTTAAGGAAGCTGCAAGGCAACATGAAACGTGATAATATCCATATAATAGGGATATCAGAAGCAGAAAAAGAGGAGCAAGGGATTGAAAACTTGTTTGTAAGGTAATGATGGAAAACTTCTCTAATTTGATGAGAGAAAAAGCCACACAAGTCCAGGAAGCACAGAGGGTCCCAATCAAGATGAACCCAAAGAGGCCCACTCTAAGACACATCATAATTAAAGTGGCAAAATTCAAAGACAGAGAATCTTAAAAGCAGCAAGGGAGAAACAGGAGGTAACATACAAGGGAATCCTGATAAGGCTACAGTTGGCTTCTCAATGGGAGCACTACAAAGCAGAAAGAAAGGGCAAGAAATATTCCAAGTGATGAAAAGCAAACGCCTGCAACTAAGACTACTCTACCCAGCAAGGCTGTCATTTAAAATGGAAGGTGAAATAAGGAGTTTCCCAGACTAAAGAAGGCTAAAAGGATACATCACTAAAACCCAGCATTGCAAGTCATGCTAAAGGAACTACTTCACGAAGATGAAGAAAAAGTGAGAGAGGAACACAGGTACAAAGGGGGAAAATGGCAATGAATAAGTACCTATCAATAACAACCTTAAATGTAAATGAATTAAATGCTCCAGTCAAAAGACATAGAATAGCTGAATGGATAAGAAAACAGGACCCACACATGTGCTGCCTAAAGAGACCCACCTCAGAACAAAAGACCTACACAAACTGAAAGTGAGCTGTGGGAAACAAATATTCCAAGCAAATGGACAGGGAAAAAAAGCCAGGGTAGGAGTACTTCTATCAGACCAAATATGCCGAGAGGTGATTCAACCCTACTGTGTGATAACATAGTCACAGAGGGTGCTGCAGATCTACACAGTAGAAATGGCAGGAGAAAGCACTGGGCTTTCCTCTGTTTAATCATTCTATTGCTTCCTTTGCTTGGGGTCAGTATGAGTGCATATGGGTATGGGACAGATGGCAATTCCACTAAGAAGATAGAGTTCTTGGAAAATTACAGAGCAAATGTCAGTCAAGCGGAAAGTACCCTCACTCCCAAATGCCCCCCTAGATGGTATAAGATTCATCAGGAACAGGATTGGAGGAAACTCTTTGGCCCAAGTCCCACGCCCTCATTTGCTCCCACCACATCAGGCAGAATACGGGCCTAAGAGATTAGAATTAGATCTAAAAGGTTAGTTTGGTCTGCTTTATATCAGTTCCCCTGGACCTATCTTCCCTCAACTCCCCAGGACATTGATCTACCCTTACCATTCACTGGTGTGCATATGAAGGGCTCCAGATGGGTAAATTACAAAGGGAAATGTACAGAATATCACAAGTTGCCTCTTTGGGAAGCCATTAAAAGAAGCACCCCCCCATGGTGTACCTTAGATATAAAAACCAGAAATGCTTTAAGAAGGCAGATGAGATGAGCCTAACATGATAATCTAGGGACTTGGTGGATAACACCAGACGAAAAGTAAGAGACAGGCATTAGCTACATAACCACAAGAGTCTTCCACGTGGCCCCTACTGGAAAGCTGAAACAGTCTCATGCCAGTCCTCATGCCAGACGTGTGGTTGGTTCAGTGTAACCAAGGAGTTTGCCTAGCTCAGAGAAATCAAGGTATTAGATAATGTGGTTAGACACTTTGCTGATCAATTAGTAAGATTAGAGCTAAGGCTTGCAAAGCAAAAGTTTAATTGCAACACCTGTCTGGCTTGTTTAATACATATATCATGCTTATCCGGAACTCTTGCAAAGCAAATGTATTATAAGAAAACCACTCCAAAAGTAAAACCCCTGTACCACTTGAGTTTGCAAAAAGCATATAAATAAAACACACTCTGAAGCCTAGCAGAAGTGCCTGGCCGACGAGCTAGAAACTGCACCTCTCATGTCATTCTTTATCCACTGACTCCGCCCCTCACCTACCTGTGGGACCCCTGACCTGGCTGGGGCTGGCCCCCGGCACAAATAAACTTCAAAACAAAGGTCATAAAAAGAGACATAGAAGGACATTATGTAATACTCATGGGAAGAATCTATCAAGAAGACATAACCATTATAAGCATATATGCACCCAACATAGGAGCACCCAAACATATAAGGAAATTCTTGGAGGATTTCAAGAAAGATATAGACAGCAACACAATTATAGTAGGGGATTTTAACACCCCATTGTCAAAAATGGATAGATCTGGGACTTCCGGCAAGATGGCGGCATAGGTGAATGCGCCATGCCTCCTCGTACAACCAAACAAGGAAAAAACCAGAAATTTACCTAACCAAAAACAGCCAGATCTGACAGAAAATCGAATTGAGAGTAAGTCCGACAACCAAGGAATTAAAGAAGATACATTCATCCAGTCTGGTGAGCCAGGAGGAGCAGGGTGGAGGGAGAGCACTCGGCGACTCTGCAGCGAGCTGGTGAGCAGATGGCAGGACCACGGTTGGAGGGGCGGTTCCCGCGGGGCTGCACCACACTGAGATGGGAGTGCCTGACCGAAGCGCGGCCAGCGCCCAGCTCATCCGGACCCAGCGGGGCCGACACCGGTGGACCGGGCAGGTCTGCATTCGCAGGCAGACGGACCAGGAGAGAAAGCAGGGCGCATTCCATTGGCACAGATTGAGAGCACCTGTGGGGGTGGAGTCGGTGGCGGGAGGAACTCCCGGCCTCACAGGAGAGTTCGCTGGGGAGACCCACGGGGGATTGGAGCTGTGCAGCCCGTCCACCGACCCCGGAGTGACCCCTGGAGCCAGCGCAGAGGGGCTCGAATTGCTTGCGGGAGGCAGTGTGGGTGTGGAGAGCAGAGCAGGCGCCATTGTGCTCTCAAGCCCCGCCCCCAAGGCTACGTCACAACACAGCGACAGTGAGTTTCCCTGCCCAGGTGAACCCCAAGGCTCTGCCCTCCTTACAGTAACAGGCTCACCAAGGGAAAAAAAAATGGCCCAAAGAAAGGAACAGATCAAAGCTCCAGAACTAACCAACCAAGAGATAGCCAACCTATCAGATGCACAGTTTAAAACCACATAAATCAGGATGCTCACAGAATTTGATGAAAAATTATCGAAATTGCTGGAACAAATGAGGAGAGATCTGCAGGGAACCAATAGGGATAAGAAGGAAACTGGGACTCAAATCAACAGAGTGGACCAGCAGAAAGAAAAAAACATCCAGCCAGAAAAGAATGAAGAAACAAGAATTGAAAAAACGGAGGAGGGGCTCAGAAACCTCCAGGACATCTGTAAACGTCCCAACATACGGATCATAGGGCTGCCAGAAGGAGAAGAAGAAATCCAAGGAATTGAAAACTTATTTGAACACATAATGATGGAGAATTTCCCGAAGCTGGTGAAGGAAATAGACTTTCAGGAAGTCCAGGAAGCTCAGAGAGTCCCAAAGAAGTTGGACCCAAAGAGGAACACACCAAGACACATCATAATTACGTTACCCAAGATCAAAAATAAGGAAAGGATCCTAGAAGCAGCCAGAGAAAAGGAGACAGTTACCTACAAAGGAATTCCCATAAGACTGTCAGCTGATTTCTCAAAAGAGACCTTACAGGCAAGAAGGGGCTGGAGAGAAGTATTCCAAGTCATGAAAGGCAAGGACCTCCATCCAAGAATACTCTATCCAGCAAAGTTTTCATTTAGAATGGAAGGGCAGATAAAGTGCTTCTCAGATAAGGCCAAGTTCAAGAAGTTCATCACCACCCAGCTTTTATTGTATGGAATGTTAAAGGGAGTTATATAAGGTATGGAGGAACATCAACAGGGGAGTGGTTGGGGGGAGGGTGGGAATGGGGCACAGAACAGGTAACATAAATGGGAGGTAGACAACAGACAGGGGGAGGTTAAGAATAGTATAGGAAGTGCAGAAGCAGAAGGACTTATGTGTATGACCTATGGACAAAACTAAAGGGTAGGGAATGGGGGATAAGGGGGTGGGGGGCAAGAAGGGGGGGAAGTGGGACAACTGTAACAGCATAATCAATAAAATATAGTTTAAAAAAATGGATAGATCTTTAAAACAAAATATCAACAAGGATATTGGGGCATTGAACAATGCCCTAGATTAAATGGATTTAACTGACAGATATAGACCCTTTCATCCCCCAAAAAGCAAAATACACATCTATTCAAATGCACATGGAACATTTTAAAAGATAGACCACATAATAGGACACAGAGCAAGCCTTAACAAATTCAAGAAAATGAAATTGTATCAAGCATTTTCTTGGGCCACAAGGGCCTGAAACTAGAAACCAGTGTCAAGGAAAAAACTCAAAAACATTAAAATTCTTGGACATTGAATAACATGTTACTAAACAATGAATGGGTTAACAATGAGATCAAGGAAGAAATCAAAAAGTTTCTGGAAACAAATAAAACGGAACACACAACAGTCTAAAATCTATGGGACACAGCGAAGGCAGTCCTGAGAGGGAAGATCATAGCAATACAGGCCTACCTAAAAAAGAAAGAAACATTTGAAATAAACAACCTAACCCTACATTGCAAGAACTTGAGGAACAACAACAAACAAAGCCCAGAGCAAGTAGAAGGAAGAAAATAATCAAGATGAGAGCAGAATTAAATGGCACTGAGACTAAAAGAGTCATTCAAAGGATCAAAATTCCAAGAGCTGGTTCTTTGGAAAGATAAAATAGACAAGCCTTTTTAACCAGACTCATCAAGCAAAAAAAGGGAGAGGACCCAAATAAATAAAATCAGAAATGAAAGAGGAGAAATGACAACTGATACTACAGAAATACAAAGGATTGTAAGAAATTACTATGAACAACTATATGCCAAGAAATTTGAAAAGCTAGGTGAAATGGACAAATTTCTAGAAACATGTAATCTTCCAAAACTGAATCAAGAAGAAGCAGAAAGCCTGAACAGACTGATAACAGCTAGTAAAATTGAAGAAGTAATCAAAAATCTCCAGACACACAAAAGCCCTGGACTGGATGGTTTCACAGGATAATTTCACAAAACATTTAAGGAAGAGCCAACCATTATCCTTCTCAGACTATTTCTAAAAATCCAAGAAGAGGAAGTCTCCCAAACTCTTTTCAGGAGGTCAGCATCATCCTAATCCCAAAACCCGATAGAGGTACAACAAAGAAAGAAAACTACAGGCCTGTATCACTGATGAATATAGATGCTAAAATCCTTAACAAAATATTATCAAACTGCATCCAGAAATACATTAAAAAGATCATATACCATGATCAAGTGGGATTTATCCCCAAGGATGCAAGATTCACAAATCAATAAACATAATATATCACATAAATCAAGGAAAGACAAAAACCATCTGATCATGTCAATGGATGCGGAAAAAGCATTTGATAAGGTACAGCACTCATTTATAATAAAAACAATCAGCAAAGTGGGAGTAGAGGGAGCATGCCTCAACATAATAAAGGCCATATACAAGAAACCTATAGCCAACATCATACTCAATGGGTAAAAACTAAAAAAGTTTTCCCGCTAAGATCAGAAACAAGACAGGGCTGTCCACTTTCACCACTATTCAACATAGTATTGGAAGTCCTAGCCACAGCAACCAGTCAAGAAAAAGAGACAAAAATCATCCAAATTGGAAAGGAGGAAGTAAAACTGTCATTATTTACAGATGATATGATTGTGTACATAGAAAACCCTATAGACTCTACCAAAAACCCATTTGACCTAAGAAGTGAATTTGGCAAAAATAGTGGGATACAAAGTCAATATTCAGATATTGAAGGCATTTTTGTACACTAACAATGAAATATTAGAAACAGAAATTAGGGAAAAAATCCATCTACTATAGCAACAAGAAAAATAAAGTACCTAGAAATAAACTTAACCAAGGAGGTTAAATACTCAGAAAACATCAGAACTCTGAAGAAAGAAATTATGGAAGACACAAATAAATGGAAGCATATACCATGTTCATGGATTGGAAGAAATAACATGATTAAAATATCTATACTACCCAAAGCAACTTATAGATTCAATGCAATTCCTATTAAAATACAAATGACATATCTCACAGATTTAGAACAAATATTTCAAAAAGTCATATGGAACCATAAATGACCTTGAATAGCTTCATCAATTTTGAGAAAGAAGAACAAAGTAGGAGGGTCAATTACCTGATATCAAATTATACTACAAGGCTTCTGCTAATCAAAACAGCCTGGTACTGGCATAAGAGCAGACTCATAGATTAATGGAACAGAATAGGGAGCCCAGAAATAAACCTATATCTCTAAGGTCAATTAATATACAGCAAAGGGGGCAGGACCATAAAATGGAGTAAAAATAGCCTCTTCAATAAATGCTGTGGGGAGATCTGGAGAGCTACATACAGAACAGTGAAACTCGACCACCAACTTATATCATACACAAAAATAAAGTGGATAAAAGACTTAAATATAGGTCGTGACAACATAAAGTCTTAGAGGAGAACATAGGCAGGAAAATTTCAGATATTCCACGCAGCAATATTTTCACCAATTTATGTCCCCTAGAGTAAAGGATATAAAGGAAAGAATAAACAAATGGGACTACATCAAATTAAAAAGCTTCTGCATTTGGCTAAAGAAAACATCAGCAAAATGAAATGGGAACCAACCCTATGGGAAAATATATTTGCCAACAATACCTCGGACAAGGGTTTGATTTTCCAAATACATAAAGAACTCACACGACTCTGCTCCAGGAAGACAAACAATCGAAATAAAGACTTGGCAAAGGACCTGAACAGATACTTCTCCAAGGACGACATACAGAGGGCCTAGAGAACATATGAAAGGATGCTCAGCATCACTAGCCATCAGAGAGATGCAAATTAAAACCACAATGAGATACCACCTCACACCAGTCAGAATGGCCATCGTAAATAAACACATCAACAAACAACAAGTGTTGGATAGGATGTGGAAAAAAGGGAACCTTAGTACACTGTTGGTGGGAATGCAGACTGGCACAGTCCCTGTGGAAAACAGTATGGAATTTCCTCAGAAAACTAAAAATGGAACTGCCTTTTGATGCATCAATTCCACTGCTGGGATTATACCCTAAGGATCCTGAAACATCAATTCAAAAGAACCTATGCACGCCAATGTTCATAGTAGCATTATTTACAATAGTGCAGTGCTGTAAACAGCCTAAGTACCATCAGTAAATGAGTGGATCAAAAAACTATGGTACATTTACACAATGGAATACTACTCAGAAGAAAGAAAGAAGGAACTCCTACCCTTTGCAACAGCATGGATGGAACTGGAAAGTATAGCTAAGTGATATAAGCCAGGCGGTAAAAGAGAAATACCATGTGATCTCACCTATAAGTGGAACCTAATCAACAAAGCAAACAAACAAGAAAAATGGAACCAGAGACGTGGAAATAAACTAACAATGACCAGAGGGGTGGTGGAAGGGGAGTAACAGGGAAAGAAGGGAAAGGGTCAAGGAAAATGTACAAAGGACCCATGGACAAAGACAATGGGGGGTGAGGATGGAATTCAGGAGAGGATGCATGAACAGAGCAGGGAAGAGTAATGGAGGGAAAAGGGGAACAAATGTAATTGAACAACAATAAAAACATTTTTTTAATGAAACTCAAATGAATAAAACAATTGTTAATGCATAAAAAATGTGACGTCAGGTATAAACTATTTGTATTTTAAGCTAATAAGTATCCAGGATTATTTATAACTATATTTTTGTAGATACCATTAAGATACCATATATTTTTGCATGATACCATGCAAATCAATGATGACAATGCAAATAACTTAAATATTTAAACATTTCAAGTAGCATTTCAAAATTCAGTGTCCCGACACTAATAATAAAAAATAAACTGTAATTAAAAAACACAAATAGAGCAAATATACAGGTTCTGCCAAATAGTGGGAAACATAATTGCTCTATTTCAAGGCTGTCACCAATATTTTTAAAAATTATCATAGAAATTCTATGAAGCCCTGATACTTTTAGTATTTGAGTAGTTTTCTTTACCATCCACAGTGGCAATCTTCTTCTATGCGGAGGGGACAATCATATTGTTTTAGTGGATTCTTATTTTTACTTAAAACATACAAAATGGAGAAGCAACGTAGAAAACACACACTCTGAAGCCAGGCTGCTTGAGTGATGTAACTGAGAGCTAATTCTTTAGCCTGTCTGTGCTTCACTTTACTCACCCATAAACTGGAGAAAATTGCACTGTCAATGTTAAGGAAGACTGAATGAGTTAATACATGTAAATCTGGTTAAGTTAGGCAGTGCTAAGTGCTGTTATTATGGTGCTCACTCAGCCTTCATTCATTCAGCAAGCTTTCACTGAGCACCTAGTAAATCAAATACAGCACTAGGGATAAAAAGGCAACCTCCAGTATCTAAAGAGTATAATTGGACAGCTCAAATTCAGTAAGAGACCGTGAGAAAAGCTAAGTGCTATTTTAGCTATGGGAAGCGAGGGAGCTGAGGTAGGCAGTGAGGATGAGCTAATTTCTCTTAAGTGTTGTTTGACCACCATTGAAACAAAGTCCAGATGTTGACACTTGTTTTGAATTTTCCCCTTGGCCAAGCAGCCCAGCTCCTGGCATCTTCCTTCTTTACCACCTCATGAAAGCTTCTCATTGCTGGTTCCCGAGTATTACTTTTCTCTGTCTTCAACCTCAGTGAAGCAACTGAAGGGCTTCAGTTGCGATGCAGGTGAACCGACCACACAGGTCTCCAGGTGCAGGTGTGGTTCTCAGTGCTGATCCAGACTCCTACAGTTGGCTGGCTTACCTGTTGGAGGTAAAAATGTATAGACTTTCTTACTGTCCTGTCCCAAGCCAACTGCTACACTTGTGAAATGCTTCAAATATTCTGTAATCACAGTGATACAGGGCACAAATCTTCTAAAGTTCCTTTCACCCCTGAAAATGTAAGTCCCAGATGGTTCTGATTGCCTTAATAATTTGCCACACTGTGTATTTACTAATAGGTCAATATTACAAAATGGAAATTGAGAGTAAAGGGGCCCTTTGGGAGAAGCAGAAGTCTTGTTAATCATTTGGTTAGCTCCAACTGTGAGGATCCAAATGTGAATCAGACACTCAAAGAGCTCTGCTGAGGACACACAGATGTGGTTGCAAGTATTAGAAGCACACAAATAGAATTACAGATGTGTTTCTGTGGTAACTTAAAGGAGGGAGTGGTCAGTTATGCTTGGAGTAGGGGGGTGCTACTAGAGACCCCACATTACCACAGCAAGCAGCAACATTTCTTAACTTCAGACCTTCTAAGTGTGGGGTGCTCTGACCGTAAGCTGGGTTTTACTCCAGATGGGACAGTGGGAGAGTAGACCTGGAAGCTGCCCATGTAGCCACATCCAGCCCAGTCCTGTACACACACAGCCCTATCTTAACTGAGGTCATGTTCAGCCATCAGCATACTTATATTCACACCATTTCTATTCCTATAGTGATGCCTTTGAAGTTACGTTCCTGTCAAGCGAGGCTGAGAACATATTTCTCTTATGTAAAATATGCAGTTGCTGAAACAAGCAGGTAAAAGGTAAATGCCTATTCAAATGGTCAACATCACCAGCAAACTAGAAACATAATCCAAATAAAACCACAAAAAGCTAACAAGGGATCCCTAGCTGGCATGGTTCAGTGGATTGGGGTGTCACTCCACAAACTGAAAGGTCACTGATATATTCCCAATCAGGGCACATGCTTGGGTTGTGGGCCAAGTCCCCTGTTGGGGGTGTGCAAGAGAGGACCGATCAGTGTTTCTCTCCTACATTAATGTTTCTTTCCCTCTCCCCCCCCATTTCTAAAAATAACATAAATAAAATCTTTTTAAAAGAAAGTTAACAAAGGAAAGGAATAGGAGAGAAGCTTTCGGAAGAAGTATGACTTCGAGTCAAATGACAGATGACTCGTAAGTGAAGAATAAATGCATAGCTTTGAGAGAAAAATGAGAAAGTCAATTTGGTGCAAAAAGAGAAACATTATGATAGAGAATTGAAGCAACTGAATGAAATGGAAGCTGATTTATTAGCTGATGGAGACAGAGCTGGAAACTCAGCAGTTCCATGTGGCGGGGGGAGCAGAAAGTTAACTTATTCCAAGTGGGCCTCCTGTGTTCAATAATAATATTGAAGGGGAAGGGAAAGGAAACTTGATGATAAAAATACAAAGGATTAACCATGCACAGAAGAGAAGTTTCTAGGTTAGGATCAAGGTATCAGGATAATTAATTCAATACAGAATCTTGTGTGTGAAATATAATCTAAGTGATGGGAAAACTATCTTCTCAAGCTGTAGCCTGTGCAGATGATAGAAAGTGACATGTTTAAAGAATTCAGGAAGGTGATATGAAACAAAAAATAAAACATGACAACTATGAGAAAACCTTCTAACCTATACAGCCCTCAACAAAAGCAACATTTAAAAATAAACTAAACGGCACCAGTCAGATAGGGCACCCTCCAAGGCATGCTGGCATCTGTGTGGGCCAGGCCACCTCTTCCATGAGTCAGGAAAAGGCGTCAGATCCAAAAACAAAACAAACTAACAACAACAAAAAACAAAAAACAAAACCCAAGGGCCATGGTAATTCAAACCTAGAATGGAAGAGAGCAAAATGCTGTTATTGAGATATGAAAGGAGTTGGTTTCCAGAACACAACCAGGTCTGGTGGTGAGAGCAGCACTGGCCAGTGAGTCCAGGTCCCTGAGTTCTAGTCTCACTGCTGCTCCTGCCGAGCTTTGCTCCTGTGAGTGTGTTGCCCACGGTGTTTCTGCTTCATCACTTGTAAAACTAGATCATTGGAATAAATGAATTCTCAGATCCATATGCTCTTAAAGACTTCAGTAAGGTTATAAAGAATAGAAAAATATTAAGTGAATCCACTTTTCATGACAAGTTCAAAGTGAATTCACTATCCAAGAAGAATCAAGTATCTATCAGTTGATTACTGATTTTTCCTTTTTTAAAATCACCAGCACACTCCTGATCTAAGTTCACAAAAAACTGTCCCACCCCTTCCTCAAAACTTTCCCCCAATGTCATATTGTCTTCATAGGACTTAATTAAGAATAGACATATTTTGAATCATTAACAGCCATAATGTCCAAATTTGTACATATTCTGCCTATCTTACTCCTGGAAAGCTGCTTCTTGAGATGCTAGCATTCTCTGTGTACTCAGCTTTGCAGGTGCTTCCTTCTTTGGAACGTGCTAGTCACGGGACTTGAACAGGGTCTGCTTAAAGTTGCACTGTGCAGGGGAGCATGAGATGAGTGAAGGTGGCCAAAGGTACACCATTCCAGTTATAAGTTCTAGAGATGTAATGTACAGCATGGTGACCATAGTCAACAATACTGTATTGTATACCTGAAAGTTGCTAAGAGAGTAAATTTTTAAAGTTCTCATCACAAGGAAAACAGTGTAAGTAAATTTTTAAAGTTCTCATCACAAGGAAAAAGTTCTCATCACAAGGAAAACAGTTAGATGATTGATGTTAACTTTTGGCAATCCTTTCACATTTATACATACAGCAAATCATTATGTTGTATGCTTGGAACTTGAACAATATTATATGTCAATTATATCTCAGTAAAACTGGGGGAAATCAATTTGCATCGTGCAGTAGAATGTTGCTTGATAACTTCAGTTATGTTTATAAATGTCAAATGAAAATTTGAGGCACAAATCACCTCATTTCTACTGCAGGGTCAAGTGCTTTTTCTCTTGTTCAGTGTGATTAGACACCGAACCAAAGAACAGAGAAGTCATTTCTGACTGGCAGCTAACCATGGCATTGAACTGACTTTGTGTCACTAGGGAGCTAATACACCCTAAGGAATCAGAAAAGTGGGACTCTTTTTTGTATTAGTTCTAAGAGAATGGCAAGTTATTTAAGAATTCTGTCAAACCCTCTATGAAAATATACTTTCAATAATATTGAACAAGGGCTCTGTGTCCAGAAAGGGAAAATCATTGAGAATGAAGTTAGAGAAAGATACTAGAAGGCAGGAGTCAGATGACAAGACTGAGCAGCAGGGGGAAGGTCCTTCTAAGTCGTTGACACCAGTCTTGGTCAAGTTACATTTGAATTGCTGATGAGGTGCTGCATGGAAGATGCTGCAGAGATAACAGACAGTGAAGATTCCACAGGATGAAGAGATCAGGGGTGGACCATGGGATTGGGGACCTGCAAAAACAGGGTGGATGGTAAAATTTGAGTACCGGTAACCTACCAAAAGGGTGGGCGGTAGCTAACAGTGGAATCTATTTTTAAAAAATTAACACAAGCAAGAAAAAGCAAAGTTTTTAGGGCTATGTCTACATTAAACTTGCAAGTGAAGTTGAAGGATCCAGAATATCTTTTAGTATTCACTGCCATCCTGCAACCTGGAGTTCCCCAAGAAGTTTTTGAAACGGATGCTACGTCTGCATTCCAGGTAGGATATTTTCTGGTGGGTCTTGTGTGCTTTGCATTTTGATTCTGACACCAGTGGATTCTGGTGCCCCATTTGATCTTTAGACCGTTGTTTCCCTTTGGGATCTGAAACATGAGCCTTCTAATGAGGTTAAGCTTATATAAGACCTGTTGGAGAGGTTAGCTGGAAATCCTGGGAAGGGCAGTGTCATTAAGAAAATTGCTGTAGAGACTCAAGAATGAGGTCAGTCTCTGCTAGAAAAATCCATGCCGAGTTGGATGAGGGTAAAGGTAGAATTGAGGGTAGAAAGATAAAGAAAAAATCTTTTATTTAAAAATTTAGAAAAGCACCGGGGAAGAAAATAATGATTATCACAGAGTATGTTGGAGGTTTTTATTAAAGGGGAGGGGAAAAAGCATTAGACAGGAATAGCCATTTGGGTCAAAAGATGCTTTTATAAAAATTTGCTAGAGCTAGTGACATTCATAATTGATAACACAAAAGATAGTAAAACATGTCCTACACGTTCATGTCTTTTTATTTAATTACTGTTTGTCCTCTGAGATTTTTCAGGGCAACATTCAATGTTAGTTATCTGTCCAAGTTGATTATTGTAGATGTACCTGTGTGTGTGTGTACATCACATAACAGCAAGAATGTGAGTCTGTAACTTCTAGTTCAGTTTGGACATTGTCAGCCTAGGTTGCTTCTTCCTAGTAGTATTTAAGATGCATTAAATGACAACCAACTGATTATGTCTAATCCTTGGGATTCCAATGAGGATATGTTTTCCTTCATCCTCTTCACAAATAAATTGTTGTGTGAGTGTTAAATATTTCTACTTTAATGGCATAGTAGGAATATTGAGGATGTTGGCAGAATGAAAGCCCAGTTGAAATTTTGACTCTGACATAGACTCATTTTTTTCTTTTAACAGTGGAGAGACTCGACAGGGACCCTTTGTTGCCAGACAAATGGAAAATTCCTATTTTGGAAACACACCCTGTCTATATTTAAATAGTTTTCAGTCATTACTTAATCTAGGGCATTGCTTTTGATCCACTCTCAAAGGATTAAATACAATTCTGGGTTTCAAGTGAAAGGTCAACAAATGCCACACATGCCTTGGATGGAAAGTCCAGGTCATGTGGTTGATTAATAAGGTGTATTGAGATAAATTTGGATGGGCACCACCACTTATTTTAACTTCTTGATAAATATTTTTATAAACACATTTTAACAGTTGTTTAATTTATTAAGATATTATAAGGAGTATCCAAACTCAGTTTGATAATTTGTTTTCATTGAAGTCTTAGCTATGCTAATTGAAGTGTGGATATGGCTAAGACACAGTTTTCAAAGTATAAGGTGTCAAATCATGACCATGATTGATGTTTAGTGTTTCCAAATGTACCCATACCTTTAGCTTGAGTGTAGTTTAACTGACTGCAGATTGAATAACCAATGGAATTGAGACGCAGTGGAAACTCGAAGCTGAGGCAGATAAAGAGTGCTATCATTACTCTCGAGTGTGGATCACAGTGGAAGCAGAATCTGGGATCCTGATGTCGTGATAGCCACCCCTGAAACGTGACGCTCTCAGCCTGTGAAGAGACCGATTCGTGTGTATGCACAATACTTACATGTATCTACTGAGAAAGGACTGTCTATGATCTGTTTGTGTATATTACATATGCACATATACATTATAAACCATACATGTATGTTTGCTAGCCCTTTCAAATATATGTAGAGAATATGGAGAGAGGGAGAGAGTAAGCACATGCACAGTGCCTCTGTGTGTGCATATTCTGTGGATGGTATGTGCTTGCACATATGTGTTGGTACACTTATATTTAAAGATACATCACAGATGGCTGGAAGTCATTGTCAAATTGTTTTCTTCCCTTTTGAGTACATTCCTGAATAACATGCAAACACTAAATGTTGTAAATGCTCATGGTTTTTATAACATAGAGAGCCAATTCTATGTAGATAATGCCTGGGCTTATAGATTAAAATATATTTTCCTTTCACTTTAATAGTTTTTTTAAAGGTCATTTTCAATAATTTTTTTGTTTGTTTGTTTACAATTTTATGTGCCCCAGGCATGAACCAGCTCTGGCTACCAATGCAGGCAACAAGCTAGGATGAACTAAGGACTATACAACTGCTTTGCCCCTGACTGATATAAGAGCAACACCACCAATCAGGTGTGTCCTCGCCCATTGCCAGGGGGTAATTTTTTTGTATATGAAATTAATTTTTGGCCTCAGGCCTAAGAGCTGGTGGAGATAGACCTCATTGTGGAACCCCATGACCACGCTGCCACCCTGAGTCCAGGTCTGTCTTTGAAATATAATTTCTATAGGAACCATGGTTCAAATTTTAGGTGTTCTGAACTAGATCTGGAATTTTCTGATTATCATGGAATTTAAATTTATTCAAGGACCCAGGAACGTAAACTCTGAAACTGTTTTCATGTGTTGAACTAATGCTGGCACATAATAAAACCAGATAAAACTTTAGGTAGAAAACCTTACATATTTTCTGAGTGTCAGAGAGGAGGAAGCAGCTGTGAATTTGTCTTATTTTAAAAACCAAGAGCAACGGTTTTCTTGTGTTTGTGCCTCCATCTTTGTGTTTGAGAAAGTAGTTGGTTCTTCTGATGGTTGAGTTCATAAAGAAATGCAATGTTCCTTCTCAGCTTCAAATTCATTGGGCTTTTAGGTTCTCAGAGGTGTCTAAAATATATATATTTCTCTCATTGTGTAGTGCGACATAAAAATTGTTACCAAAATGCATAAGGAAGGCCAGCCTTTCTTTAACCTGTGAGACACTGAATTCTAATTGCCTCCATGAAATGTCAGTGAGTAGAATTAAGCAGAGATAGAAGCTACATGGGCAGAACTATACTTTGCATATATTTTAGAAAAAAATAACTCAAGAGATGGAAAAGTTGAAAATTTTAACTTGTTAACAACATATGCCCTATCACATCATTTATTACACACTTTTATCTTGGAAAAAGAGTGGTATTTTATGATATCAAAGATTTCTCCAAGCCTATAGTTGGCTAATGAGTGGTATTTTCTCTCTCATTTCTGGACAAGATTTTACTAAGAGCTAGGCCTCACTGGCTCTGTGCCATAATTTCATCTGCTTACCCATTGTGTGAAGTATTATTTTTTGTGTCTCACAACCCCAGTGGAAATAACTCCAGCTTGAGCTTCACATGTAGCAGAAAGGCAAGTGTTCACACAGAGAATTTACTATTTAGTCATCACCTTGCTCAAAAGTCAGACCTGTGGGATGGGGGAGAGTGATGAGGGGAATATGGAGACAACTATAGTTGAACAACAATAAAAAAAAGAGTCAGACCTGTATAGAGTGGTCCTACCATAGAAATCACTTTGGGAGAGCAAAGATAGGAGACAGAGGACAATCAACTTCCATAGTGTTCCATTGAAGTTGGATGTGACCCCCAGGAATTTCTGTAATAGTTACATTGGTAAAGAAGAGAGGGAAGTTGTGCCATTGCCTGATGAATCACATCAGAATAAATGCACAAACTGGAAAACCCAGTTCAAAATACAGAGCTTTGCTTCAGAATTGTGTTTTCCTTGTTTGGTTGTACATGAATGGATCCATAATTTTCTCAGCCCTTCATTTTCCTTTGTGTGTTGAATACCTGCCATCCGGAAGCCTGTGTCATCTTACATGTCTGTGTATCCCACAATCTCAAATGAGAATCTCACTTACTCTTAATATCTCTTGTTTGCTCAGAAAAGAGTAGTAATTTAAATGGTTGTCTTTGAAAAAAGAAAGGGGACCAATTAGAATGATTCCATGGGTCTCAGCTTAGAGTCCTTTGTCCCACACTTACTGGAAATGAATTTTAATTGTCAGTCAATTAGTAATGAACTTAGAATACTTTCAAAAAGTAATTTCTCTAATAAAATCATAAATCAATGGTCAGCCCCTATGCAATGTTAAATATGCTAGTAGTGTCTAATCCTTTTACAAAAAACAATTGTGGAAAGGATTTACATGAATAGAATAGGTTTCATTTTAAAGTGTGTTAAGCAATACGAACAAATGTGAACAACGTTATAGTGTAAGTTACACTGTAAGTATCTTAGGTAAGAGAAAAATAGGAGTTAAATATTTGAGTGGTAATAAAGTATTCAGATCAATAGTTAGGGACGTTATTTTAGTATATGCACTGGAGAGGAATCAATGTGTTTTAAAATGATATAAGGGCCATGCCCTGACTGGTGTGGCTCAGTTGGTTGGGGCATTGTCCCACAAAGCAAAACGTTGCCTATTTGATTCCTGGTCAGAGCACATGCCTGGGTTGTGGGTTCAGTCCCAGGTGAGAGCATGTATGAGAGGCAACTGATTGATGTTTCCCTCTTGCATCAATGTTTTTGTCCTTCTCTTTCTCCCTCCCTTCCTCTCTCTCTAAAAATAAATAAATAAAATCTTTTAAAAAATTATATAAGGCCCATGATTTTTTACATGTACTGCAGTTTACATAAATGATTATTTCCCCTATAGGATTGTTTTCTTATGCCTTAATAAATGGAGTACATGGTTATGCCTTATAGGGAGTTATTATGACATGATTCAAATGGTAATTTGCTATGGGGAGAAAAATTCTAGTTATTCTGCCTGGCAGAGGCCGTAGAGCAGCACCATTCAATAGAAATATAATGTGAGCCATGTAGTCATTTTCAGTTTCTAGTAGATACATTACAAAAGTTAAAAAAAACAAACAGGAGAATCAATGCTAATACTATGTTTTCTTTAACCCAGTGCATACAAAATATTATCGTTTCAACATGTGGTATGCATTTTACACTTGCAGCACATCTCAGAGTCAGACCAGCCACATCCTTGTGCTCAGTGGCTGCATGTGGCCAGTGATGCAGTACTGGACAGCACAGGTCTGATCAAAGGCTCACGGGGGCCAGGAGGGCCTGCAGCAAGCTGCAGCTTTCCTGAAATGGGCCTTAGCCCTAGTGCTGCCAAGTTTTGTCATTTTTTCAGGGAAGCCAGAAGTTCAGAGTTCTGTGGGAAATTCCTTGATCTCTAAATGTTGGCAACTAACTCAAATCGTTTGAAATATCACATGGGCCTGGCCCTTGGGTGACCAGTTTATGGCTTTCTGTTCCCAGCAGTTCATATTTTAAACCATGCCAGGTCCTCTCTTCACCTAACATGCAGGATTAGGTTTGGTTAAGGATAATAAAGATCCATGTTTTTCACAAATACAAACATGCTTGAATATACTTTTAAATTGATGGACTGTGCCTTGCGTTAGAAATCCTGTAGTAGTCACCTTTTCCCACCTGAGTTGGTGTTTTCAGGAAGGAAAACTTCATGTATCCACAGAACCTGGATCTGGAAAGGCTTCAGGATGAAGCACTTCACTGCTCTCATGACCGCACTCCCTTTTTAACAACACCTGTCCCATCTATAACTGTTTGTTCCCTGTCCAAGTCCATGACACAGTGCAGGTTTCTTGAGGGCAGACAGAATCTGTCTTGTTTCTCACTGAACCCCCAGCATCTGGTGTGTGGCAGACTTCATGCAAATATTGACTGAATGAGTAAGTAAATATAATTTAAAACCAAGGAGGAATTTGGGTGAGGATGTGAAAAAGTTGGAACCTTTGTGCTCCATTGATGGGGGTATAAAATGGTGTAGCCACTTTGGAAAACAGTGTAATGGGTCCTCAAAAACTTAAAAATACAGCCAGCAATTTCACTTTTGGGTATCTATCCCCAAAATTGAAAGCAGAAATATGAAGAAATATTTGCACACCTACATTCATAGAAGCATTATTCACACTAGCCAGAAGGTGAAGCAAGCCACTTGTTCCTCAAAAGATGAATAGGTAAACAAAATGCGATATATACATACAATGGACTGTTATTTAGTCTTAAAAAAGAAGGAAATCCTGTCACTTTCTACAGCATGGATAAAACCTGAAGACATTACATAAAGTAAAATAAGCCAGACACAAAAGGACAAATACCAATTGACTACACCCAGAGAGACAGAAAGTAGAATGGTGGTTACTAAGGGCTAGTGGGGAGGGGGTTCCAGTTCTGCAAGATAAAAGGAAGTCTATGGGTGGATGGTGGTACTGGTTGTACATCAATGTGAATACACTTAATGCCATTGAACTATTGATTGCAGATGGTTAAAATGGAAAGTTTTGTTTTGTATATTTTAACACAAAAATACAAAATTTTAAAAAACTGAAGGTCAAATGACTTATCTAAGGTCATAATATTTTGCTTTGGGGATTTTGAAACTATACCAGACCATTTGTAGTAGTTTTTGAGGTAGTATTTTTCAAAGGACTTAAATCTGGGAACCAGTAGAGCTAGATCTTGATAAATCACTTGATGTCTTTGTACCTCGTTTCCCACAGATGAGTAGTCCTGTCTCTCTTGAAACAACTTACCAATAAGGTTCAGATGAAGAAACGAAATGATATGAGAAGAGTATATGTAGTGGATGAACCTGGACTGATTTCATTATACTCTGAGTTGTTCACATGTTATTGAGGCCAAGACTTCCTGGTAGAGTAGGAGGTACACAAGATGCTTGTTGAATGGATGCCCCAGCATGACTGTCCCCTGTTTAATTAACATGATTGACTGAATGTAAAAGTTTTCCCCAGTCTCTAAGCAGATTGTTTCATGTCGTAGTTGTCTCTGTGATGGTGATGCTTTTATTTCAAAGCGGTTTTCCCCAAGTGCTAAAGTGCCGTTGGAGTCAGACTTTCCTCCTTGTCTCAGAGTAAAGTGAGGTAGTGTGAGAAGCCTGGTAGACAGCAGGGTATCTAGTCTCAGGATGCAGCACCATCTCCCAAGCACAGCATCTTCAAGGGACCGCCCTGGCTCGGGACTTGTGTGGGCATCTGTTGTTCAGAGAAGCCAGATCTCAGCATTTAGAAAAGAGGCATGAGCACTTTAATATTTCCATTCTCTAGAGATTTACTTTATGTGGAAAGCAAGCTCTTGGCTTTCTGTTCCATGTTGTATCAAGTCTCATTGTCGAAGGGACATTATCTCAAAAGCTGGAGAGCGAGCAAGATTCTATAGTAGTTCTAAATCATAGATGCCAGGTTATCCACCCGTATGTTTTAAAAACAAACAAGGTTAAATGCCTTGCACATTGCTACATACGGATAGATCCTTTTCATTGTTCTGAGAGCTTTCAGATACATCATGTGCTAAAATCAATTCAAGTCTGATTGAAAGATTTGCATGCAGAAAACAAAACCAGAAAAGTCAGGAAGAAAAAAATAAGTGAAAAGTAAATCTTCATTTGCAAAAAGGCTGTTGAGGTATAAAAGCAATGGGAAAAATTACAGAAGAAAAATTGATGAATTTAACTGCACTGATAAATTTAACTGCAAACAATTTCTATAATAAAAATACAATAAAATTTAAGCAATAAATTAGTAAAATATCTGCAACAAATATGGTAGATAAATAAGCCTCTCTAATCGATTATTTAAAAAACTACCATCCTAATAAAATAATAGACAAGGGGCCTGGTTACTGGCATGACTTTTCTTTACAAAAGAAATGTAAATGGCTAATCAGTGTAAGAAATGTTATTCTCTCAAGTAATTAAAAAATATAAGCTAAAATAAGATGAAGGCTTTCCCCTTATTACACTGGCAGTTTTTACAAGATAATCTCAATACTGGCATTGTTATACAACTGGGAGAATATAAGTTGATAGAGGCTTTCTGGAAAGTTATTTAGCAACAGTTACTAAGAGCTTTAAATGTGATAATATTCATTCACTCAGAATTTGTCCTCAAAATAATTAGAAATGCAAATACTTATGTATAAGAATGTTCACTGTGAGTGAAAAATTGAAGATAACCCAAATGCACAACAGGGTATCATTTATATACATATATATACAATGTTTATGAGTGATGACATTAAAAATCAGGACTCCAAAGAATATTTATGGAAGTGTTCAGTGTCAATTGTGCATTTGGTATCCAATCGCATTTATCAACATGCAACATTGCAAATATAGATGCGTTTTAAAAAAGGACATCAGAAATATGTTAGAAACACGTATTTCTGGATGGAAACAAAAGATTTTCATTTTCTTTATACTTTCCTGCCTGTTCCAGATTTTCTATAATAAAAATACATTATTTTTCTAAGTGGAAAAATGTTTTTTAAAAACTGAATTGCCACCAAAACCAGATTTATTATAAAATCACTCTTCATCTTTTCCATAAACAGCCTGGCAGCATCATTCACTTCACAGTCAATGACTTCGGCATGTCTTCCCTATACATCCAGCTACTAAGTTCTGTAAAGTTTTCTCCCTCAGCACTTCCTAAATCTGCCCTTCCTTCCCTGTCCCACAGTCAGTCCTATAGTTTGGTTTAGGTCCTCTTTACTTACTGCTGTTCAAAAGTTTTCTTTGGCTCTCTGCTGTCCTGGGTTTTGAATCCTGATCCTAGGCCCTGCATGCACCGCTCTCAGTGACGTGCCTCTAACCTATTCTCATATTAGTCCTCAAACTCCCCTATGCATGTCAACTGGACTGTCCCCTCCTGCACTGAGCTTTATGACTCAACAGTATCCTTCTGCTCACACTAGACTTTGTTTATTTATTTACTATGTAGATATTCACTGAACAAATTTCCTGTCAGGCAATCTGGGCCACAAGGATAAATCAAATACAAGTCTCTGCCTTGGAAGGGCTCACAGTACCTTTAGGAGACAAAAATAGCCGTGTTTTGTATGTCATAAGTACTAGTTTTTTAAATATGATATCTGGTGATGGAACTGGGATTTGAACCCAGGTGGACCTGCCTCCAAAGCCATTCTGCTTCAAGGTCCAGAAAGATGAAAACCACTGAGGGGCTTGTATGGCTGGCACGTGGGTAGGTGTGGAGGAGGAAGAGGAGACAAGGTTGTGGAATGGCCACGTATGCCATGCTGATGGGTTAGAATTAATCCTCTTTGTAACTGGAGTAACGGTAATTTAATAATGAATACTCCATTCCTTGCTCTGTTCTAATAACTGAGTTAAAGCACCTGTAACCTTTTGTAGATGAAGAAACTGGGGCACCAAAAGATAAAGTGATTTGCACAATGTCGCATAGTAACTGTCTGACCTCAGAGTCTGAACTCTTTACTACTGTGCTTTAGTAACTTGATTTATGGGCTTACTTTTGTCTCTGCAAATAGATTTTAAAACAGAAAAAGTCAGAGACTGTCTTAGGCATCCTTGTATTCCTAGTGGAGCCCTATGCATTGACTTAAGTAAATGTGAATTGAATTGGTTCGGATGAAATTGAATTGAACTGGATAGAATTGAGTTGAACAAAAACTTTCAAGGTCTCCTGTGAAATACGTGTGCTTTGATTTGCTTTGATAATCATCCATATCTATGTTGTGGGGGGAGAAGGAAGGGAAAAGGGGGACTGTTTATTCTACCACTTTAATTGAACAACATCTGTGTGGGCTGAATTCTCACTACAGGCATACTTTGGAGATGTTGTGAGTTTAGTTCCAGGCCACTGCCATAAAGCAAGTTGTAATCTTTTTGCTGGTGGAGGGTCTTGCCTTCAATTTGTAAAACATGCAACATTTCTGAAGGTGAATGGACAAACTGTGCCTGCACGTGGTCTCACCTGGCAGAGTTGAAATCTTTTCCAGTGGGAGGTTGTCATGACTGTCCCTCGTTGAACCTCGCATTGGCTCAAAACTCTAACTTGACTGAATGGCTCTAAGAACGTGATCTGAATGTGTGAGGCTCTAGCTTTTTAAGCTCACTTGCTCTAAGCCTGTGGTTTTTTGGAAGGAGAGGGTAAGTCCTGCCAGCTCAGATCCAGCATAGTACAGTCCTAATGTGTAAGTTTACAGGGGATGTTGTACAAATGAGTGCTTGTTTCCTGTTTGATCCCAAAGATAGAGTAGAACACATGTGAGGAGTCTTACATTTTTTCATGTGGGCATTCATTGATTGACCTACACAGTCACAAATAGAAATGTCACTAAAGACCCCCACACTTTTGTGCACTAAGGGTGGACTACGTGTAGCCTTTTCTGTTCATCCCCACTCCCTCACCCTAACTCACTTAGGCAGGGGGAAGTTAGCTGCCACGAGGTCATGTTAGGACACAACACTTCTAATTCCAACCATAGCATCGTGTTCACTTCAGCAGAGCAGGCAGTAGAAGGGAGAACGAGACACCACACTGTCACCTCTCCTACTCTGGCACTGTCACAACTTTTCCTGTGGCACTGCTCCAACCACTCCACTAATCAATCATCCTTACCTTTGAGGCCAGGCTTCACTAGGGTGCGTCTTTAACGATAACAGCAACTAATATTAATTGGGCACATTTACCAGGTGCAAGACTGTTCTGTTGGGAGGCCAGTGCCTATAACCTCTGAGGAAGGCATTCATGGTTCCTAGTGGATTTTACCAGCTACAGAAGCTGAGCTCCAGAGAAGGGGGTGGATGGTCTGTGAAAGAGGAGCCAAGACCCAGATCCAAGCTGCATCCACAAAGCCCAGGCTCTTAGCCTTTGTGCTGCCCATTCTTGGCCACAAAACATTTGGCTTCTAAATTCTTCCTACTTCCATCTCCAGCCAGAAGTCATTTATCCATCTAGCAAATTCCCACCATGCTTTTTCTGTGTTTCTTTTATAGGAGTTAACAGTTTAACATCCTATTATAGTGACTGGTAGAAAGTGTTCACTTTTCCTATTAAACTGGAGGCATGGAGGCAGAACCCATTTCTTATTTCGTGACTTATTTTCCCTAACACTAGTGTAAGGTGCAGCACCCTTGGACAGGAATAAGCAAGCTTGTTTCTCATCATATCTGCTCCTTCTGAGCACCTGCAACTTGATAGGAATTTGGAAATCTATAAAACTATCTGTAAAAAATTAGCTTATATTTCCTAAATAAAAGTAAAGATTCACCTAAGAAAGTTTGAATCATGGGTTTCCTAACAAGACCAGGCAAATCATAACTATAGTTCACCTTCCAGTGCCTCTCCCTTCAAACTCCTATGCCTTGCTGTCCTACTGCCATTCAGAAATCATGAGCATCCTAGTCTGCTAAGAAACTCTTCTTGTTCATGGTTCAGGTTTCCTGAGTCTTTTCTGAGCATTTCATTTATTTAGGGGCAGAGTCAAAGCACCTGTGGATCCTCTATGGCAGGCTGCAGGTGCCTTCTTGTCAAGTTGCTTCATAGTAAGACATTAAAGGATATTGTACTTTGAAGTTCTCTTACATAAATTAATTCATATGGATTTCAAAACAGTCTTTGAAATACCTTCAGCAGCTATTCAGCAGCTATATTCTGCCAGGAATTCATATTCATTCATTTCTCTCCCCCCCAACTTCCTCCCTCCATCTTTCTCTCCACCCCCGCCCCCACCCCCAAGGCTGCTTTCCTCTTGGTATGTAACAAATTAGAAGGGTCTTAAGTTCAAATCTTGACCGAGTTTTTGGCAGAAGAAAGCTGTTTTGAAGATGAACTCATCTCTATAATACTTCCCATGTTCTACCCCTAGACATCTCTCTGGATGCATTACTCAAGATTTTTATGTTTTTCTCTTTAACCCCTTCATAACCACTGACTTCTAAGCTATACTAACATAGTATTCTCTGCATAATTATGTACAAATATTTGTTAATAAATGAACCCATGGGAAAAAGAGGAAGAAAGAGACTGGTGTGCCCAGGGTCACGGATACAAACAATGCCACACTTCCTCCCTAAACAGGGCATCCTGTCATAGCGCCACCTCATCACACGTCCTGGGTAATGTCAGTAAATCACAAAGGTGCTTTCGCTTGTCCTGAGGTCAGTCTTGATGGCTGTGCTGCCTACTGTGGACCAAAGTCCACGGGTGGCTCAGATGTTGCTGCCACCACCCCTGACTCCCTCCTTTAGCATAACAAGGGTTCTGGCAAATGCACACTGTTGTCCCTGCACCTGTGGCACAGAGCCAAATACTGTTTTCCCAGAAGGACACAGCTATGGTTCCCTCTGTCACATTTGTTTGAAATTATGGAGACAAGTCCCCAGAGCCATGCTGCTTGAGCTCCTTGAGTGATTGATTCTTGCTCTTGCCACTGTGACCTAAGGGCTCTGAATACCCCACCCCTGCCATGGAGAGGAGTGTTGGGCAGACCTACTCAACCCTGCTGCACCTGCCATAACTGAACATGGAGGTGCGGTTTTGCCATTCGCTGAAGTTCAAGAAAACAGAGATGTGTGGCCGGTAGAGCCCATGCCAACCCCCAGTTGCTGCTCACTGGCACTGCCCCAGTGCACGCCCTGCCAGGTCACTTAGCAGCAGTCCTTGCTCAGGGGTTGTACCTTCCCTCAGAGCTTCGGTTAGTCATGAGAACTGCAGGTACACGGCTGTCCTATTTCACTCACCCAGCCTGAGGGCATCATGCTGATGGAGCCACCTGCCAACATTGGCCTTTGAAGATTCTAGAATAGGCCACTCCATGGACTTAGACCAGTACCCCTCCAGAAACCAGCTCTTGGTTCTGCTGGTTCCACATCATCCAACCTTCCAGAGGCTTCCTCTCTCAGGCACCTCTGTCCTTTCTTCCATCTCATCTTGGTCAAGGTACCATCATCAGAAAAATGTTAATAACTTTGAATCTGAAAGGGAAGAGGCTGGCATTCAGGTCTCTTTACTCTGAAAAGACCTCTCAGCCTCCAAGTAGCCTAAGGGGTACTACTAGATATATGGGAGGAAGACTCCACTGCACTCCATCCAGGGATATGAAGCTCCTCCACTCACCTGCAGGGTCTAAGCCCAGGCCTGGGGCCCACCCAGATGGACAGTCATGTAAACAATTCTCTTACTGCCTGTAAACAGAGGCAATAGTAACTGAGTGCCACAAGCTTTTCCCAAGTAGGTTAACTTTTATTTCTGTTCATCTCTTTTAATTTAGAAATTTATTTATTATTGATATAAATTTCATAAGGAAATACTTGCAGAAAAATGTTTTTAAATTTTCTTTTAAGTATATTTTATTGATTATGCTATTATAGTTGTCCCAATTTTTACTTCTCTTTATCCCCCTCCACCCTGTACCCACCTACCGTCCAGCATTCCCCCCACCCTTAGTTCATGTCCATGGGTTGTACACATAAGTTCTTTAGCTTCTCCATTTCCTGTACTATTCTTAACCTCCCCCTGTCTATTTTGTACCTACCATGTATGCTTCTTATTCACTGTACCTTTTCCCCCATTTTCCCCCTCCCTTCCCTGCTGATAACCATCCATGTGATCTCTATTTCTGTGATTCTGTTCCTATTCTAATTATTTGCTCAGTTTTTATTTCTGTTTTTTTTAGGTTCAGTTGTTCATATTTGTGAGTTTGTTGTCATTTTATTGTTCATAGTTTTCGATCTTCTGTTTCTTAGGTAAGTCCCTTTAACATTTCATATAGTAAGGGCTTGGTGATGATTAACTCCTTTAACTTGACCTTATCTGGGAAGCACTTTATCTGTCCTTCCATTCTAAATGATAGCTTTGCTGGATGTAGGTTCTTGCCTTTCATGACTTTGAATACTTCTTTCCAGCCTCTTCTTGCCTATAAGCTTTGAGAAATCAGCTGACAGCCTTATGGGAACTCCTTTATAGGTAACTCTCTCCTTTCCTTTTGCTGCTTTTAAGATTCTCTCCTTATCTTTAATCTTGGGTAACTTAATTATGCTGTTGCTCCTTGGCTCCAATTTCTCTGGGACTCTTCTGGGCTTCCTGGACTTCCTGCAAGTCTATTTCCTTCACTAGATTGGGGAAGTTTTCCTTCATTATTTGTTCAAATAAGTTTTCAATTTCTTGCTCTTTCTCTTCTTCTGGCACCTCTATGATTCAGATGTTGGAGTGTTTAAAGTTGTCCCAGAGATTCCTAAGCCTCTCCTCACTTTTTTGAATTCTTCTTTCTTCATTCTGTTCTGGTTGGATGTCTATTTCTTCCTTTTGTACCAGATTATTGAGTCCCAGTTTCCTTCCCTTCACTGTTGGTTCCCTATATATTTTACTTTATTTCACTTTGTATAGCCTTCATTTCTTCCTTCATTTTGCAACCAAGCTCAATCAATTCTGTGAGCATCTTTATTACCAGTGTTTTGAACTCTGCATCAGCCAGGTTGTGTCTCCTTGTTACTTAATTTTTCTGGAGTTTTGATCTGTTCTTTCATTTGGGCCATATTTCTTTGTCTCCGCATGCCTGTTATGTAGTAAGGGGTGGAGCCTTAGGTATTTGCCAGGGTGGAAAACCCTCTTTGCTGCTTTGTGGTGCTGTTTGTGGAGGAGGGCTCAAAGAGGGAAAATGCCAGTTGCTCAGCTCTTGCCCCACTTTTCGTCACTTCCCTCACTTCCCACAAGCAGATTGTGCCCTTTCAGGTGCAGATTCACAGGTGGGTGTGTTTGTGCATGTTCTAGGACCCTGTGGGTCTCTCCAATGAACTCTCCTGTGAGACTGGGAGTTTCTCCCACCTCCACAACCCCCACAGATTTTTTACAGCCAGAGGTTTTGAGTCTTTATTTTCCAATGCTGAAACCCTGGGTTTCACAGTCTGTCTCACTCCCAGTTGTTTCTCCCATCTTATCCACGTGCAAATGTGGGATTGCCCACGTGGTCCACAGCTTGCCTTGTCAAGCATCCTCTCTGCCCCCGTCTCCGCTCCTCCTACGAGTCTGGATGAATGTTTCTTTAACTCCTTAGTTGTTGGACTTCCATGCAGTTTGATATCCTGGCAGTTCTGGATGTTCTTTGTTTTTAAGTTGGTTGTTATCCTTTTTTTTATTTATTTTTAATTACTTTATTGTTGTTCAATTACAGTTATCTGCATCCTCTCCCCTCTCCTCCCCCACCCCCTCCAAACCCACCTCCCTCCCCTGCCTCCATCCTCCACCTTGATTGTGTGAGGAAACAAAGCATTTCTGCCTATTCCCCCATCTTGGCCAGAACCCCTAAATTTTCTATATATGTAAAAGACCTTTAATGTATAATGAATAATGCCATAATCTAACATGTAGCCTCTGGACTTAAACAAATAGAAATTTAGATGTCACTGAGCACTGTTTTCTGGTTGGTGGATTGTGACCCACTAGTGAAGCGTAATCAGCATGTTTTATGACACAGACATAGAGTAGAACAGAACAGGCTAGAAAATAGTGCCTCACTCTTAGTGAGGCTCGTATGGTTTCATGAATCTTTATTTCAGCTACATATACATGTACTTTTGTGTGTGTGTGTGTGTGTGTGTGTGTGTGTACATACCATCCATATGCATGTGTCTGTGTGTCCTGGGGCTCTGCATAAGAAGCATGTCTCGACAAGCCAAGGTTGAAAGATGCGGCTTGGAGGGGGCCTTCCCAGCCTCTGCCAAGCCCCCTCCCTCACTGCAGCCTCATTCTCTTTGGATTCTGCTACCCCTTTTCTAACTTCCAAAGGTTTTTTTCTTTCCTTGAAGCCAAACCATACACTCATGACTGGTTGTGCCATGTTTGAACATTTGTTTTTTAATTCTTGTGAGATGACTGAGGGGAGAATCAGGAATAGCGATAAGCAGGCAGGAGATAACTGACATTTCAGCGTTCCCATGGGAATAATTCCTGCTTCTATTTTTAAACATTGCTTAGCCTAATGTAGGATTTCTGCTGTTTGAGATCCATACCTCCACCCGAGTCTGGTGCATATCTGTAGTGGTGTGTCAGCCCCAGCTGAGTGAGAGGTGCAGGGTCAGGTCTTTGGCACATGTTCACCTGTCTGCATTTTACAGGCAAGTCAATACAGAGAGCCCTGTAAAAGGCCAGGAATGCTGCAGAAGGGCCCTTTTAACTACTGAATTCCTCAGGGTACTACAGCAAGTCAGTGGCACCAGTGAGCAAATCATCAAATGTTTATAAAATGAGCAGACAGTTAAGCTCTTACTAGGTGCCAGGCCCTCAAGTGTCTGACCTGCTATCAGCCGCTGCTGGCATTCACAAGTGACAGGCTACCAAGGCCTCCTCTGAGATGCTAGCCCTCACTGCCGCACCTGGAGCTTTTGGAAAATGTCACCATCAGACATGGGGATTCATTTCCATAAGATGAACCCAGAGTTGAGAAGAGGTTACATGAAAAGGAGCACAGCAGTGCCCAGTTTCCAGCCCTTGCCTCTGTGCATAAATACAAATAGACACTTGGCATAAAAGGTATGTAGCTTTGTCATTTCTCTCAATAGTGGCAGGATGTGCATTGTTAATTCTCCATTTGCTTTCTGTGTCCCCGGAAAACATTGTGACAAGCCAGTGCAGTCTAACAGATTGAAGCAGGGCCAGATAAATCTCCCTGTGTCCTGCAGTTTCTGTCAAGTCTCCTGATCTGCTTAAAATGCAAAAGGAAAACAGTGCAGTTTTAAAGACACTGTCTGTATTTCTGCTCATGGAAATGAACATAATTCAATTTAGCTGGGGATTGGAGAAGGGCATTTAAAGCTAAGAGTTGACAGGAAAACCTCCCCATGGCAAATTAATGTGAAAGGGGCTTATTTAACAGGGGACGGTGAGGCAGAAGCCTTGGGTCCTACTCCACACCAGCCTGGAGATGTAGCCCAGTTTCTAGCCTCTTTGAGATGATTTCTGTGTGTGTAAAGTTTCTTACAGAGAAGCTCTAGGTATGCAGTGAGATACACACAGGAAACTACTCTGAACCAGAGCACCACTCTTGCTGTCTTATGATTGCCTAGGTAACAGTGTCACACACAGAGCCATTGTGCTTTTGCACTCTGTAACAGGCCTCTCCACGGTTACTAGCAGAGAACTGTGCATGTGCAATTGCACAGGGCGCTTGCTTACCTGAGACCCTGCAGTGCCTGTCACGCAGGAACAGCCTGTACACCAGCTTTTCTAATCTTAGGCATGCATCCATTATTCACCAGCCTGGCTTATCCTGGACATTATCTTACAGAAGTCACTGTGGCCACAGTGAACCTCATTTCTAAATCTTAGTCTGAAACTGATACTTAAATATTAGGTCCCTGCAGCTTTAGATTATTCTGTATGTCAGCTGACTATGAGAATGCTTTTTCTTTTTCTCCTCTATGTGAAACTTTATATGAAGGTTTAGAAACTAAGAGCTGGATATCATTTTCTACTTTTCAGTGTAAATTATGAGATCAGCCTCGAATATATCAATTATTGAGCTTTGAGAGAGAAATATGTAAGCCATGATTGTCAGAAAAAAAATGATACAGACATAAAGGTATTCATCCTTTTTAAATATTTTTGTTTTCTCTTTTCACCATGAGCACAAGCAAAGGACACAAAACCATTCCAAGGCAGGGACCACTTGATGTCATTAGTCATCTCTCCTGGCAGAAAGATAATCATGCTCTTGAGTGTCTCACATAAAAGAAGTGATGGTTCTTGGAGAGAGTCCACCAGCTCAGCAAAGAAACTGAGACTGTGATCACAAAGGTCATAGTCTCAGTCATCCTGTGGACATTGTCTTTGGGGTGGAACACTGCCACTCGGTTCATGCTCAGCTGTGGATATGGGCTGAATGACTTCCACTCAGTAGTCATGAAAATTAGATGGTGGTGATTTCTCATGAGAAAAGGAACCTTCTTAAAGAGATGTCAGAACAGCACAATTGGACAGACTCAGTACGTTATCAGTGTGTCCGCAGATGGCCCTGTGAGTGCTGCCCATAGGCAATACTGTTGCTAAGTCACCAAACAGGTGAGGAGGGGTGTGGTTGGGGGCACAGGAAGTGAGCTTTCATAGTCTGAATGAACAGGTATTGAAATGAATGGAATTTTAAGAAGCAAGTTCAAATTTAAGTATTGACTCAATCAAGGATTCTATAGAGGAAATTAATACCACCATTCAACACCATGGAACATGGTCTGACAATGTGAGACCAGCAAATATAGACTCAAGCATCTTCAGTGCCCTGTTACACTATTACAGGACTTACTTTGACCCTGGAGAGATTAGATTGCATTATATAAAATCTTTGGAAACATCTCTACTTATATTTTATTAAGACTTAATTTTTAGAGCAATTTTAGGTATACAGCAAAATATAGGAGAAGGAACAGAGATTTTTCCACATTCCCCATCATCAATGTCTCCATTCTTATTTATTTTCGGAAATGACTGGGTATTATTTTTGACAATATTTAGCTCTCAAGATGTTTGCAATTTTTCTTAGGTTTTTCATGTTAAGAAATATTCCTCTGTTCAATAAACCTATTGTAAGCTAAGCACTCATTAGGCCCTAGAGATATTTATCCTAGCATACAGCACAGTCTTTGTTACTTAGGAGATTCACTATTTAGTGAATTAATTGCATAGAAGATGAAGAAAATGTATCCTTGAGAAATTCAGCATAGTCATAATTTAATAGCTGGGTCAGAAGAAGAAAGAGAAAGACGAATTCAAAAATCACAGTGAATTTAGTTATAATACACATGAAAAAATGCTAATATCAGAAGATATTAAAGTAAAACAATACCACATTTTATTGGTATTTATACCTACAAAATTTCACTTTGGGGACTCTCAAATTTTTAGCAAATTATATTTGTGGGAAAAAAATTAAAATGACATATGTTCAATGTGATTTTCCCAGTAACAACAATTTTATTTCCCAGTAATAAGAATTTGCATTTCTGAGCAAGGTCTTAACACCCAATATTTTTCAAATACTGGACATAAGCACTGTGTGTATTTACCCACTTAGCCACCAGGAATTATATACATTTTTACTGTACAGATTTAGCTTCCTACCACGTGAAATTACATTTAATATGACATGCTGTTATGTTTAGCTCTCACCTTTACCATTCTTGTTATATTTAACTACAACTATTCAAAAGGTCAAATAATTCATGGGGTGGTATACTTGAAGTTGTGATATTCATCTTTAAAGGCAGTTTGGAAACACTTAGGATTAGTTGATGGCTAATTTGAGAAATGCACAAGTGTATTGTGTTTTTTTGTCCTCATTCTCCTATTTAACTGTTCTGAAGCAGGTATACAGATTAGGACACTTTCAATATTTTAACACAGATTCTTTCTATGGGGACATCTGATCTCTAGCAACCATTTCACCTTGAACTCCCAACAAAATACATAACCAACCAATGTGACTTCATAGACCAATTTTATTACTTATGCTTTATTTGCAACAGCATTACTTCCTAGTGTTTTACTGGTTTTGTCAGAAATATCTAATATATTCATTTTTTTAATTATTGTATTATTGTTCACTTACAATTGTCTGCATTTACCCCCACCCCCAACCCCAGGCAAACCCACCTCCCTCCCTTGCTTCCACCCTCCCCCTTGGTTTTGTCCATGTGTCCTTTATAGCAGTTCCTGAATACCCTTGTCCCCATTATCCCCTTCCCCCTCCCCTCTGCTTACTGCCAGATTGTTCTAAATTTCAATGTCTTTGCTTATAATTTGTTTCTCTGGTTGTATTTTACTTGCTTACCTCACAAGCGTCTTGGCTGTGGCTGATCTGAGTTCCCCGGTAGTTGATCTGGCCTTGGTGCCTTCTCTCATGAGTCCTTATATAAAACCCCTTAACATTTCATATAGTAAAGGCTGCGTGATGATGTACTCCTTGAACTTGACCTTATCTGAGAAGCACTTTATCTGCCCTTCCATTCTAAATGACAGTTTTGCTGGATAGATTATTC
>PVJI01017663.1:0-35129 GCA_004026765.1 Micronycteris hirsuta | reverse complement strand
TAAAACCCCTTAACATTTCATATAGTAAAGGCTGCGTGATGATGTACTCCTTGAACTTGACCTTATCTGAGAAGCACTTTATCTGCCCTTCCATTCTAAATGACAGTTTTGCTGGATAGATTATTCTTGGTTGTGGGTCCTTGCTTTTCATGATTTGAAATATTTCTCTCCAGCCCCTTCTTGCTTGGAAGGTCTCCTTAGAGAAATCCGCTGACAGTCTTATGGGAATTCCTCTGTAGGTAACTGTCTCCTTTTCTCTTGCTGCTTGTAAGATTCTTTCCTTATTCTTGACCTTGGGTAATGTTATTATGATGTGCCTTGGTGTGTTCCTCTTTGGGTCCCGCTTCTTTGGAGTTCTCTGAGCTTCTTGGACTTCTAGGAAGCCTATTTCCTTTGCCAGATTTGGGAAGTTCTCGTTCATTATCTGTTTGAAAATACGTTCAATTTCTTGGTGTTCCTCTTGTCCTTCTGGCAGCCCTATGATCCGGATGTTGGGTTGTTTACAAATGTCTCGGAGGTTCCTGAGTCCCTCCTCATTTTTTTGAATTCTTGTTTCTTCCTTCTGGTCCACCCCATTGGTTTGAGTCCCAGCTTCCTTTTTTTCCCTGTTGGTTCCCTGTAAATCTTCCTCCATTATCTTTATCGTTTTGTTCATGTGTTCAACTATTTCTTCCAGTTTTGTGAGCATCCTGATTACCAGTGTTTTAAACTGGGCATCTGTTAATTTGGCTATCTCTTCGTCCGTTAGTTGTAATTTGTTCTGATCTTTCATTTTGGCCATTTTCGTTCTTTTTTATCTCGGTGCACCTGTCGGAGTCTTAGGTGTTTGTCGGTGCCTGGCGACCTGGGTCGCTTTTTTGTGACGTTTCCTCTGGGGGCGGGGCCTGGGAGGGAGTAATGGCGTCTGCCGTTCACCGCTGCTCCCTATCACGCTCCGCTCCCCAGTTCCCCACTGCCTTTTCCGCCAGTCTCGGGCCTGGTGGTTCCCACTGGCCTCTCCAGTTACGCTGCCGGCCTGCGAGGTTCACCCATTGCTCGGGGTTGTGCTTTGGTTAGGCGCTCACAGGGTGAGTCCCTCCGGGCAAACTGCCTCTCACTCCGCTCCTCCGCTTGGTTCTGCCCCGCTTACCGGCCTGGATGTACGTCCTCCCCAACTTCCTGGGTGCCGGACTTCCCTTCAGTTCGATTCTGTCCGTTCTGGTTGTTTATTTTTCGCTACTGAGTTAGTTGTTAAACTCTCTGGTTGTGAGCGGCGGTGCAGTGTGTCCACCTATGCTGCCATCTTGGCGGAGGTCCTCTAATTAGGGCCTTTTTTTTTTTTTTTTTGTCTCAGCATACCTGTTATGTAGTAAGGGGCAGAGCCTTAGGTGTTCACCAGGGCAGGGCAACCGACCTCGATGTGTTGTGATGCTGCATGTGGGGAAGGGATCCAAGAGGGAACAATGCCACTTGCTCTGCTCTCTGCCAGCTTTCAGTCACTTCCCCCACTACTCACAATCAAATTGGGCCCTTCTGGTGCCGATTCCGGGGTGGGTGGGTTTGTGTACATTCCAGAACCCTGTGGGTCTCTCCAGCAAACTCTCCTGTGAGGCTGGGAGTTTCTCCCACTGCAGCTTCAACCCCCACAGGTGTTTTCAGTCAGAGGCTTTGAGGCTTTGTTTCCCTGCTCTGGAACGCTGGGTTGCGAGGTGTGTCTTGCTCCCCAGTTGTTCCTCCCAGTTTATCTGCACATGAATGTGGGAGCACCCAGTCCACAATCCACCATCTCGCTGGGTCTGCCAGCTGCCACCTTGCCTCAAGTCCTCTCTGCCCGGCTGCCCATCTCTGCTTCTCCTACTGGTCTGGATGAATGTTTTTTCTTCAACTCCTTGGTTGTCGGACTTCCATACAGTTCAATTCTCTGTCAGTTCTGGTTGTTTTTTTTTTTTTAAATTTGTTCTCCTTCTTTTGTTTGTGTGAGGACGCACAGTGTGTCTACCTGCACTTTCATTTTGGCTGGAAGTCTCGCATGTGTGCTAATTTTTTAGTAAAGGTTTAGTAAAACCCATTTACTAAATACAAATGGTTTAGAAAAAGAAATGTGATATTTCCTATAATAAATAATGGAGAATATACAGTTTATAACTCAGATATTTATAAGAAATGTACAGAAAGAAAAGGCATTTTTGAATTTTCAGAATCTAAGCAATGGAGTAAAATAAAAATGAAAAGTCACGTAATCAAGTACAGGCAGCGCTGGAATGCTTGGTTATGCAGAGAAGTTGTATAAGTGAAGAAAGTAATGTCTATATCTAACAAGAAAAAAGGCAATCTGTATATGACTGCAAATAAAATAAATGAATATCAGCCCTGGCTGGTGTAGCTCAGTGAATTGAGCGCGGGCTGGGAACCAAGCGGTCCCGGTTCGATTCCCAGTCAGGGCACATGCCTGGGTTGCAGGCCAGGTCCCCGTGAGGGCCATGTGAGAGGCAACCACACATTGCTGTTTCTCTCCCTCTCTTTCTCCCTCCCTTCCCCTCTCTCTAAAAATAAGTAAAAATAAAATCTTTAAAAAAAAATAAATGAATATTAGTCTTTAATTTAAACATCTGTTATCAAAGCTGATTACTTTCTGTCGTAGTGCTTTTCAAATTTAATTTTTTAGCAGCAGAATTCTCTATTTTATAACTGAAATCTTATAGAATAGATAAATGTGAAGTTGCTTTTTTTATTAATTTTTTTGTTTAATTACAGTTATTTGCAGCCTCTCCCCTCCCCCCTCCCTTCCCCTCCCGTGCCACCCCCCCAACCTCCCTCCTCACCCTTAGTTCTGTCCATGTGTCCTCTACAGTGATTCCTGAAAACTCTCCTCCCCATTGTCCCCTCCCTGAAGTTGCTCTTTTTAAAGCAGGAACCTCAGAATGAGGAAGCCAGAACAAAATTCAATTCATCACTTCTCTTTCCCCTATGGCAGCCCTTAGACTCCTCTAAGGAAATAGAGCTTGAAAATCATCAGTTCAAATAAGGTGTTCTATTAGCTAAGCAAGGTTTTATTAAAGCGGTCACAAGTACAACTGGTTATGAGAAAATAAAAATATGTCTTAATCTAAAGCAGGGTCCTTGATGGGGAGGGGGTTATAAGGTAACTAAATGGTAATGGGAAAAAATACTATTAAAAAATAAAATAAATAAATAAAGCAGGGTCCTTGATCCATTCTAAAAAATCATGACTGTCCTCTGCGACAGAGGTATAAACTAGACTCCCTTATCAATTGGCTCTGTTCTTTCCTGCTTCAGATATTAATTAGTATGTGGGGTTCTAAAGACTGACTTCTTGAGGCTTTCAAACAACTAAATTCCAAGTTGGAAATACCAGCTATTCCCATGGAAGGAAGGGGAGTATGTCTACTTGTAGAGAAATAGAAAAAAGGTCTTTAAATTACCCAGAGCACAAAGACATTCATGAGATGGTCCATCTGTGTTCGTTTGAAGAAGGACTTCCCACAGTTCTGCATTAATTTGGTGTCTGGTCCTAAGTGAAACAGAGAGACGTCAGCTCTTAGAATCATTGAATATATTCAGAGGCTTGAAATTGGGTTGGAATGTACCTTTATGATCACCCTAATCAAACTTCTTTCCAGTCCCAGGGAATAAAGTCCTGGAGAAAGGCCCATAGTTGGTGCCAGTAACTCAAAGCATAGAAAGTTTGTTTCTAAGGATAATTCCAATCACTTCTGCAAAGTGCGGTAATGCTGACCTCTCTCACGGCAGCACCTCAGACGTGTAGTTTTCCACAGATGAGCTAAGTCAGAATAGGAGCCCAAATCTTCTGTCATACCATCTGATTTATTTAGCTTAGAAAGGGGATTTTCTGATAAAGAGATTGCCACCTTCTTTTGGGGGGCGGGCACCCACTGTTGGACCAGGTTCTATTTATAGTTTCTAATTGGGAAAGAGAAAAAAGAAAAGGCAATGGCAGTGATTTCTTCTGAGATGAAAGCTGAAGATCTAAGACTTCTCTGGGGCTGAGAGACAGAGACTCCACGTTCTTCCTGATAGGGCAGATAGCAAGCAGAAGTAAAAAGCTGTTAATGGCCAAGGGACTAGAGTTGGAAATTTCTGACCAGAGATACAGCTAGAGAGAAAAGTTTATTTTTGTTAAATAATTTTTGATTGATCTTTTTTTGAGAGAGAGAGAGAGAGAGAGGTCGACTTGTTCCATTTATTTATGCATTCATTGGTTGCTTCTTATATGTGCCCTGACTGGAGAGCAAACCCACAACCTTGGCGTATTGTATGATGCTCTAACCAAATGAGCTACCCAACCAGGGTTTTGCAGAGAAAAGTTTAGAAGAAAGTGTAAGTAGAAGTTTCTCTGGCCTTTTACATTCTGCTTATTATTTTCACATGTACTCTAATGAAGGAATTTCATCAATGTTGACATAAGGGGAGCTGGAACTTCCCTGGTATGTGGACAAACACCAAGAATGCAGTGCATAAGCTATGCCATTCTTTCCTTTTAAGCACTCCTTGAAGGGCCTGAACTAATGAGAAGTTTGGCTGAGAGACTGAAAGCTACAAGAGACAGTACCTTCCACGGGTTCGCAGAAAGACTGCCCCTACCCCAGGTTTCAAGGAGAATGTGGAGATCACAGTGGAACTTTCACACTGTGTAGCAGGAAGGACTCGATTCTGCACTGCATACTTTGTATCAGTTCTCCTCTGTTTTGAGCTTTCCAAAGCCCCGGAGATTTTCACTACCATGTAACCAACGAAGAGTTAGAGGGAAACCTTAACCTGACTTGTGCTGGTTGGCAACCTGGCTGCCGTTCCTTTAGGGAAAAACTATTTTGCTGCAAATTGAGCTTCTTATGCGTGATGACGTGTGTGGGTAGCTGCTTGAGTACAATGAAAAAAACTCTACTTCAAATCTTTTGCATTTGGGAGGACTAGGCAGCCTAGAAGCTGCCACTTACAAGTCAAAAATCAAGGAAGAAAGTTCCACCAGGGCCTCCATGGACTCTTAAGCTTCTCTCTAGGGTTTGGATCCCATTATTTTGCACAGAAGTGAGGCATCTAGGATCCCCCTGTCTAGGAGTAAATTCTCCAGAAGGGGAGCTCGGAGTTGAGTAGAGTTCACTGTGATAAGTCTTCCTTGATGCTATCTTCAGAATCCCCATCTTCTTACTGTGGTTGTTAGCACTGCCTACCGTAACTGATGGCACAGGGCAGCACCGAAGGTTCTATCATTTTCCCGAGCCACATCATAGCCCAAGAAAATCCCTCACCAAGTATAAGGGATTATGGTTCTAAAGGACATCTCAAGAATGGCTAGTGTTCCATGTGTGCCTTTCCTCTGGCACGAACCCTTCATATTATATTGTATATTCTTCTCTATAATGAGCACTGTGTTTATTCTCTCATGGGAGTAATCCACATTTATACGCTCCCTTTTCACAAATTCCCCCTTCACACACCAATGCTGTGTGTGCTTCTCTATGTGTGCCTTCTCTTGTGTCCAGATCTGATTGGAAAGACTCACGAATGTCCTGTGGTCTTGGCACACAAAGTCTTCCTCTAACAATGGCAGCACTGATATGTTGGCAGCTCACTGCTTGGGGAAAAAGTTTTTTTTTTTTTTTTTTTTAGAAAGTATATTTTACTTTTTAATTTTTTTTATTGTTGTTAAAGTACAATTGTCTCCATTTCCTCTCCATCACTTCCCCCAACCCCAGCCATCCCCACCTCCCACCCTCGATCCTACCCCACTTTGGCTTTGTCCATGTGTCCTTTATATATGCTTTTTGACGACTCTTCCCTCTTTTCCTCCCATTATCCTCTCCCAACTCCCCTCTGGTCACTGTCAGTTTGTTCATTCTTTCAATGTCTCTGGTCATATTTTGCTTCCTTGTTTGTTTTGTTGATTAGGTTCCACTTATAGGTGACATCAGATGGTATTTGTCCCTCACCACCTGGCTTCTTTCACTTATCATAATGCTCTCCAGTTCCATCCATGCTGGCGTGAAGGGTAGGAGCTCCTTCTTTCTTTCTGCTGTGTAGTATTCCATCGTGTAAATGATCCACAGTTTTTTGATCCACTGATTTACTGATGGGCACTTAGGTTGCTTCCAGCACTTGGCTATTGTAAATTGTGCTGCTATGAACATTGGGGTGCATAGGTTAAAGCTTTTTTTCTTAAATCATCCACCCATCTATCCATCCCCCTTTCTATCTGTCTCAAAGCCATAGTGTTCTGATATATATCTGAGTACTATCTACATCCTGAAACTTAAGTACCCACAACTTGGTCATGAATTGCACCCAGCTGGCTGGGGGTCTAACTGGGACTCCAGGGAGACATACCAGTATAAATCACTAAGCCACAGCACCAATCTGTATTCCTGATGACGCATCCTCGGAGCAGCAGCTTGTCATGATCCAGGATGTAGTTTTTTCCCTTATAAGTCAGTATTCCTGTGAATCTGTCCAACTTGTTATTGGGAGATTCACACTTCACTTCTCCTGGAAAAAAAAAAAGTATGAGCTCTGGCTCTGTAATCTTAAGTAGAAAGAGGTTTAACACACAAAAGGAAAACATCTCTTTCAAAATACATACACATCTTTTTCCTATCCTCTCTCAGATGCCACTCATTTCTCACCCACTCCGTTTAGAAGGGCAGACAAAGGTTTCTGGGCATCAAAGAGGAGTAAGTGTATTTGTGACATGGGTTATGCAGAGCATCCTGGATGAGAAAAAGCTGAGTGATAACTTATCATTATCAGTGTTGCCAGATCATGGGAATGCTAAACCTGAAAAAATTAAAAAACTACTTACTTAATGTAAAGAAAACCTAGTATTTTTTCAAAATGAAAATAATCTGAGCTTTTCCTGATTAGTAAAGCAAAATATGCCCTTTGTAAATATATATATATACAATATTAAAAGGAGAAAGAAGTTAAATTCACCCATTGCCTAGAGATAAGAGCTATTAACACCTTTTGAAGTACATCCTTCCAAGTTTTTCTATACGTGTACTCATACATATATTTATTTATATAAATATGTGTATTCATACATATATATTTTTTAAAAAGCAATTTATACTATATATAAACAGTTTATTGTAATATTTTTCCACTTATGAATATCTTGTAAATATTTGTCCCATGTCAATAAACATCAATTTGAATATTGCTCTTAAAAAGTTGGGTTCAATGTGGGAGGTGGGGCTAGGTAGGGCAGGGAGCATAATGGGGGAAAACTGAGGATAACTGCAATTGAACAACAACAAAAAAGTTATATAGAATTCACTGTATGAATATACCATACTTTATTTAACCAGTCCTCTATTGATAAAAATTTGTGTGGGCAAGCTTATATGCTAACTCACCATCAAAGGCAGACAGCAGCTTCAAATTATCTTCCATTTGACTGGTAACTGAGATGGCCTGTTTCACTTTCAGGTTGGTTTCACTAGAGTAAAGGACACAGTCACCAGCATACAGGGCATATACACAACAGCACCACAGGTCCAGTTTCTCCTATGTTTTCATGGAGTTTTAGAAACTAGATGTTGCCAACAGAACTTGGGCTATAGGTTGGGGCAGCATGAGTCACTCCCACTATTCTCTCTCAGGGACGTTACTGAGGTGGGATGGCTCTACAAGGACACTGGTGTCAGTGCACTGACTCCCCTCTCTCACTGAAACACATCCCCACTCTCTTAACCAGCCCACGGGATCTTGCTGGACAGGTGCTCAAGCTGAAGAGACATCACAAAACAAAGTGGACGAAGCACCCACTCTCTTCGAGAATAAGGAGCATGTACTGATAAAAACCTGCACACACCTTCAAGTAAACGTACTTCTTACTTCATAAATGTTTATAGAATTCATGAAGGGATCCCAGTTAGCCATTTGCTGATATAAGAATGCACTGAGACAGAAGCAAAAATAGAAGCCACATTTCATGAAGTTTGTGGGCACCAAGAGAAATAGCTGCAAGAATGCAGATCCACACAGAACTCTACAGGACAAGCTCTCTGAAGATGGTCTCTACCCTCTTAACACCTTAGCTTTTGCATGCTAATGAATTTCTACCTTAAATTCTTTATAGAATATGGTGTTTTATCAGTAAATAATTACCTCCATACTCATTTTTCACCCCTGGAAACTTTGGAACTCTAGTCTGAAAATTTACAGTTCTGTTAACCTCTTTCCTGTCACTCAGCATTAATAAATACATCCAGACAGAGTGTCTAAGTTTAGAGATGGAGAATATGGAGTTTATTTGCCCAGATAATTCACCCAGTGAATGCTCAATTATTGCTGTCAAAAGCTTGGCCTTAGACTTGAGGTCCCAAGAGTCTGGCCTCCTATCTTATTTGGATATTTCTAGCTTCTTTGGTACTTTGATCTGAGAATAAAATTCATTCTCTGCATCACATTCTTCCTCCATGAAAAATCACTCTAAGCTGGCTCAGTCACCTTAATGGACCATTAAGGAGGGAACACTTACCCATCCAGTTCTGCTGTTTCTACATACGTCATACTGTAGGGCTCACTGCTAGAGAGTAACAGTATGTCAGCCTGCGGTCAGAAAAGTCGGAGAAGATAAGGAAAGCAGAAAGGCAGACTTGTAACACTGCAGTGTAACAAGAGCAGTTACCTCAGGAACAGATGTTCATCCTATGAATTTTATAGACATTTGGTTCACTTTCTTTGTCTAGGACCCATCACTGCTACCATACACCCCTCTCATTTACAAGCCTCACATTACCTGTAACTATAGTGACAGGTGGACAAGAACAAGCTTATCACAGGCACTGTTGATCTCTGGATGCAAAATGAGGCAGGTGAAAGTCACCAAAAGCAGTGGTAGTGGAAGTGCTGAAAGGGCTCCCCTGTATTCACTCCAGCCAACAAAGAAAACGCCACAGCGCAAAGAGGTACTCACTGCAACAGGCTGATTATTTTCTAATTTTATTACATCTCCCACTTGGATATTCATCCATTTTTTCTCCTCCATCCTGTAAGAAAACAACCCTTGAAAGCCTGATCTGAGAATTCCCCCAAAGTCCTGTTTTTGCAATCAAGAAAGGGAGAGAGAAAAAAAAAAAAGAAAAAGCCTGAGAGGAAGTCAAGGCTCAGAGGAGGACCAACCAGTTTGTGATGCATTGGTGCTACAATCAAGAGTGGGGCCCATTTTTTTCCCCAAATTCCAGGGTTATAGTTCTTTAAATCTTATCACACATGCAATATTCTTTGAATGTTATAATATAAACGTAAGTCCTTGTTGCAAAATCACTATTTACATATCCTTGAACCTATTTCCTTTGGTTTCAAGTATCATCTCTGTGCAGATAAATCTCAATACATTTACTTATTTTGTTCCTAATTTTCAAATCTGGGTGATAGTACTAAAGGGTAGTAGCTATAAGCTTTGGAGAAAATCATCTGAGTGTTTTATTTCATCTTGATTCAAAAACTATTACTACTTTGTTCCTGGACACTGTAACAACCATGTGTCCCAGATTAGTGAGAGAAGGAGATAGTTCCTACTGATTTAAAATATTCAATCCTGTTGTGCCCTAAGTACATTGTAATTCCCATGCATTGCAATATAACCTTTTGTTTAGAAAATTTGGTTATATAGCTAGAGAGGGCATTGCTTTGACTCCAGAGGAGATCATTCATGTTTTATGTGAATGGTCTCCCCTGGAGTTCTGTAACACTCTGGTAGTTTTCCTAACACAAATACTTAGAAATGCTAGATAAAATAAAGTCAACACTTTCATAAGCAAGGATATATTTAACATAAAGTAAGGAGCCAGGAAGAAAGACAGGACTGAAATCTAGAACAGAAGGATGTTCTGAAGCTGTTCTTGCCCTTAGTGAGGGAGAGGGATTGCCAGTCTTACTGTTGGGTTGGACAAAAGTCCGTATGGTTTTTTCTGTAAAATAAAAGACACATTTTTCATTTTTACCAATAACTTTATTGATTTGGATATTTTGAGTATGTCAGCTATTTCCCATGTGGTATAATGTTGACTGTTCTCAATTAATGTCTTTATTTGATCGCTATCATCCACCCAACTGTGGATCACTATCATCTACCCAACTGTGGAGAATTGTCCAGCGAGAAATTTCCAGCATGAAACTTGACAAACCACTATTGACACGTTCAATCAGTCACAGCACCTTCTCCATACATTGCAAAAATCTTTTTTTTTGGCATTTCAGTTGCATTTTTACCTTTCTTGAAATAGTAAAACATAATATGCTAAAAATGTTGCATATTTTCCATCTTCAATATTAAAATGGCTACACAAAAATTCACCAATTTTGGTAAGTTTTTTTTAAATGCACAATGATATGACAGCTGTAACAATACAATCTAACAAAATTGTTTCCAATGAAGTTAAAGACAACTAAGTGCTACTGGAGCCATCTTTTGGAAAAAAATAAACGAACTTTTTGGCCAACCCAATAATTTATAACTTGAGCTTTCCTTTAGCTCATCAAAGGAACAAGAGATTAAGCCTTAGGACCTTGAGAGGCAATGAGTTGGAACTAAGAACTCCTCATATAGCCAGGACTCTGGAAAGGCAATGCCATCAGGAAAAAGGTGGTCTGGAAAAAAAATCAACTCGCTGGCAAGAAAGTTTGTCTCTCTTACCCTGGAGGGTTGAGGGTGAGGGAGTGGAGGACTCCTCTGAGAATTTGTAACCTCATGAGGTACAGGAGTAGGTGATACCCTTGAGTTAGTTGGTAGAGGCAAACACAAAGCCCCTTGGGAGGGATAGAACCTTAACTCAGGCCACTTACAGTACTCATAAAGAAAGTTCCAGCAGTGACTTGCTGGATAGCTCAATTGGTTAGAGCATCATCTCAATACACCAACATTGTGGGTTTGATCCCCGGTCAGGGCACAGTCAAGAAGCAACCAATGAATGCACAAGTAAGTGGAACAACAAATTGATATTTCTCTCTCTCAAAAAAGATTCCACTATAGATGCCCTTATAACCAAAATTATTGAGAAAATGACAGAAATCACAACTTGTAAAGCAGATAAATTTTTTTATAGCAGCGCTGCTCAGACCCATGTGTTCTAGAAAAAGAAAGCTACTTTCTAGAATATAGACTGTTTCAACAACCAACCTCACCTTGAGTGTTCAATTAATCAGACTCTCACTGGTTACAAAGTCTAATCAGGGCCCTGCTTCTGAACTCCCACACCATAAAACCACTCTGACAAATTCTTCTCCATAATCTTATAAAACCCAAGTGCTCAAGTTACTTGGGGTTCATTTGATGAAAATTATTTGAACAGTTAACTCCCTAGCCTTGCAAAGTTCTAAAACACTTTCATCTTTTCTTTTTATTTATTTCCTTTTATTTTTCTTTTTTAAAAGATTTTATTTATTTATTTCTAGAGAGAGAGGCAGAGAGGGAGAAAGAGAAGGAGAGAAACATTGATGTGAGAAACATCAATTGGTTGCTTTTCATATGCCTCCCGACCTGGGACTGAACCTGCAACCCAGGCATGTGCCCTGACCAGGGATCAAAACAGTGACCTTTCCCTTTGCAGGATTACACCCAACTGACAGAGCCACACTGGGCAACTTTTCTTTTTAATCACAACTGCCTTTTTTTGGTGGTAGTTATAAGAGGCTTCAACAGATCAAAACTCTCGAGGAAATAATCCATCGTGAGTATGAATCAGCAACTATATAATAAATAAAAGGATTAGATGTTTAAGAATTTGACATAATAGAATTATATGGTTAAAACTATAGCTACTGGGTGTTTTTTTTTAATATTATTTTATTGATTATGCTATCATGGTTGTCCCATTTTTTTCTCCCTTTTATCCCCCTCCACCCTGCACCCCCTTCCCAATAGCATTCTCTCCCTCTCCCCCAGGTCTTTGGCTTCTCCATTTCCCATACTATTCTTAGTCTCCCCCTGTCTATTTTGTTCCTATCAATTATGCTTCTTATTCCCTGTACCTTTTCCCCCATTCTCCCTCCACCCCTTCCCCACTGATGACCTTTCATGTGATCTTCATTTCTGTGATTCTGTTCCTGTTCTAGTTGTTTGCTTAGTTTGTTTTGGTTTTGTTTTTTAGGTTCAGTTCTTGATAGTTGTGAGTTTGCTATCATTTTACTGTTCATAGTTTTGATCTTTTTCTCAGATAAGCTCCTTTAACATTTCATATAATAAGGGCTTGGTGATGATGAATTCCTTTAACTATCCAGCTTTGCTGGATAGAGTAATCTTGAATGTAGGTCCTTGCCTTTCATGACTTTGAATACTTTCTAGCCCCTTCTTGCCTGTAAGGTTTCTTTTGGGAAATCAGCTGATAGTCTTATGGGAACTCCTTTGTAGGTAATTCTCTACTTTTCTCTTGCTGCTTTTAAGATTCTCTCCTTATCTTTAATCTTGGCTAATGTAATTATGATGTGCTTTGGTGTGTTCCTCTTTGGGTCCAATTTCTTTGGGACTCTCTGAGCTTCTTGGACTTCCTGGAAGTCTATTTCCTTTGCAAGATTGGGGATGTTTTCCTTCACAATTTTTTCAAATAAATTTCCAATTTCTTGCTCTTCCTTTTCTCCTTTTGGCACCCTTATGATTCAGATGTTGTAATATTTAAAGTTGTCCTGGAAGTTCCTAAGCCTCTCCTCCTTTTTTTGAATTTTTGTTTCTTCATTCTGTTCTGGTTGGATGTTTATTTCTTCCTTCTGTTCCAAATCATTGATTTGAGTCCTGTTTTCCTTCCCTTCACTGTTGGTTCCCTGTATATTTTGCTTCACTTCACTTTGTATAGCCTTTATTTCTTCCTTCATTTTGCAACTGAACTCAATCAATTCTGTGAGCATCTTGATTATCAGTGTTTTGAATTCTTAATCTGATAGGTTGGCAATCTCCTCATCACTTAGTTCTTTTTCTGGAGCTTTGATCTGTTCTTTCATTTGAGCCATATTTCTTTGTCTCTGCACACCTGTTATGTAGTAAGGGGTGGAGCCTTAGATTGTTTGCCAGGGAGGGACAACCCACATTGCTGTGCTGTGGCGTTGTCTGTGTGGGAGGGGTCAGAGAGGGAAAAATGCTGTTTGCTCAGCTCTCACCCCACTTTCAGTCACTTCCCTCACTTCCCACAAGCAAATTGGGCCCTTCTGGTGCTGATTCCTGGGTGGGTGGGCTTGTGTAAATTCTAGGACCCCCTGGGTCTCTTCAACAAACTCTCCTGTGAGGCTTGGAATTTCTCCTGCAGCTGCAATTCCCATAAGTTTTTACAGCCAGAGGTTTTGAGGCTTTATTTCCTGTGCTGGTTTGTGTGGTCTGTCTTGCTCCCCAGTTGTTCCTCCTGGTTTATCCGCATGCAAATGTGGGACCAAGTGGTCAGCCAGCCACCACTTTGCCCACCTGGTCCACCTCCTTGCCACACATCCTCTTTGCCCCAGCTGCCCATTTCTGCCCCTCTTACTAGTCTGGATGAATGCTTCTTCTTTCACTCCTTGCTTGTTGGCCTTCCATACAGTTCAATTTTCTGGCATTTCTGGTTGTTTTTTGTTTTTAAATTTGTTGTCCTTCTTTTGGCTGTGAAAGGAAGCAAAGTATATCTACCTACGCCTCCATCTTCACTACTGGGTGTTCTATAAGGCCACCATAAAAAAGACTGGACCTCAATCATGAATTCCTTCAAGGTTGTGCTTCTTTGCAATCATACTTCTGCACACACTGGTCACTTACTTTCATACAATCACTAATTGTTGAATTCTTCCCCATCTCTTAAGGCCTAGCACTAACATCACCTCCTCCAGAGAGTCTTCCTTGATTTCTTTAACTAGCTATGACTGCTCATTTTTATTAATTCTTATAATTTTTGTACCTCTCATGAGTCTTCACACTTTTGCCTTAAATAGGAATTATGCCAGTCTCTCTCCATTCCTGCCAAAGTTGAATTGCTCAAATTTTGCACCGCCCCACCAAATATAAATATTTACCTAACACTTTATATAGCTATGACCAAACACTAAGCAATGGGGTCAATGCCAATACTTTCTTCAGATTGTTAACAAAAAGATGGTCTGATCAAAGGCTATAGAAGAATGGACAATAAGCCATGTCAGAATCCACTGATGTTCTAAACTGAACTAACAAGGAAAATGGGGACAGACTCATAGATGGAGAGCAGGATGACAGCTAGTGGAGGGAGGAGGTTAGGGGGTGGAGAGATTGAGCAAAAAGGAAAAAGGACTCATGGACATGGACAACAGTGTGGTGATCGCTGAGGGGAGGGAGGTATAAGGAGACTAAATGGTAATGGAAAAGTGTATAATAAAGATTTAATTCATTAAAAAATAAAAAGAATCCATTGATGTTCTAAAGATATTGATGTCTCCATGCTAACCACTGCACTAATAATAATCACTTGAATGTTAATATCACATCACTTTATTATATATTTATTAATTGCTTTAATATATATTATTTCAGTTTTATTTTCATAACCATAATCTTAGATAGAGAATATTATCTTTACTTTATAGATAAGGAATATGAAGTCCAGAGAGGTCTGAGATCAGATAGTGCATTCAGGGTATGCTAGATCTAGAAACACATTTTTCTGATGTCCAATATGAGGTTCTTTTCACTGTTCTAAACTACCTTTCCAAAGGCCCCAGCCCATTAAGTGTTCGCAAGGCCAACCCTCACCCAGAGCAGGTCCTACCTAAACTAGCTTCCCTAGAAGGACTTACCTGCCATTCATCAGGACCAGAACAGAACGGTTGTTGACCTGATCATCACTTCTGTGCTTTTTCTAAAATTATACAAGAAAATGTTCAGGAAATAGAATTGAGCTAACTGCATGTAGAAAATTAATATTTTGAAATATTACCCAATGTAATTCACCCTCTTTATAATTTTCCTCTACCTTCCAAAGTCCTTCTACCATTAAAACCAGGCCAAGAGACTGATTATCTCTGAGAAGTTGAAAAGGGAGGTCTGAAAAAGAACCAAGGGAGAAGAAAGAGAGAAAATCTCAGCTTTAAAGATCAAAGGCCAAAGCCCTGGGGGATGAGAAAAAACAACTTATATCAAAGGCCACAGAGATGAGATGGCAGGATGAGAGTCTCATACTCCTTGGTGGCTGCTGGCAAAGCTAAGTATCCTCAAGCATACTCCCATCCCACCCCCAACAGTGGTCCACATACAGAAGCATACAGAAGTGGGTGCAATGAGAATTCTCACAAACTTTTTCAAATGAAACTTTGCTCAGTCATCTCTTCAATTACCAAATAGAAGGGGGACAAATATAGGTTATGTCCTGGTGCTAGAACTCACATGAATCCCCTCCTTCCAGCTGAGATTACTCTGTGGCAGAAGGGCAGGACTAGAAAGAAGGCAGATAGAATCCTGAATTTGTTAGAACAGTCATTTAAAGAGATTGAATTCTAAACTAGAAGTAACTGGGTTATTCTGAATTGGCAAGTTAAGTTTTTGGCTCTTTAAAAAGGATGGGGGACTTCCGGCCAAGATGGAGGCATAGGTAGACACACTGTGCCTCCTCACACAAATAAAACAAGGACAACAACAGATTTAAAAATAAAATACAACCAGAACTGACAGAAAATCAAACTGGAAGTCTGACAACCAAGGAGTTAAAGAAGAAAATTCATCCAGACTGGTAGGAAGGGCAGAGACAGGCAGCCAGGCGGAGAGGACTTGTGGCAAGGCAGTGGCTGGCGGACTGGGTGCTTCCACATTTGCATGCAGATAAACCGGGAGAAACAACTAGGGAGTGAGACAGACCACACAACCCAGGGTTCCAGCACGGGGAAATAAAGCCTCAAACCTCTGACTGAAAACACCTGTGGGGGTTGAGACAGCAGTGGGAGAAACTCCCAGCCTCACAGGAGAGTTCACTGGAGAGACCCACAAGGTCCTAGAATGTACACACAACCACCCACCTGGGAATCAGTGCCAGAAGGGCCCAATTTTCTTGTGGGTAGCGGAGGAAGTGACTGAAAGCCAACAGAGAGCAGAGCAAGTGGCACTGTTCCCTCTCGGACTCCTCCCCCACATACAGCATCACAACGCAGGGAGGTGGGTTGCCCTGTCCTGGTGAACACCTAAGACTCCACCCCTTACTATGTAACAGGCATACGGAAACCAAAAAAAAAAAATGACCCAAATGAAAGAACAGTGCAAAGCTCCAGAAAAAAATACAAATAAGTGATGCAGAGATAGCCAACCTATCAGATGCACAGTTCAAAGCACTGGTTATCAGGATGCTCCAGGAACTCACTGGTACTGCAACAGCATAAAAAAGACCCAGGCAGCAATGAAGGTCTCATTATGAGAAATAAAGAAAAATCTACAGGGAACCAACAATGACGGGAAGGAAACTGGGACATAGATCAACAGTTTGGAGCAGAAGGAAGAGAGAAACATTCAACCAGAAAAGAATGATGAAACAAGAATTCAAAAAAAATGAGGAGAGGCTTAGGAATCTCCAGGACATCTATAAACGTTCCAATATCCGAATCATAGGGGTGCCAGAAGGAAAAGAGAGAGCGCAAGAAATTGAAAACTTATTTGAACAAATAATGAAGGAGAACTTCCCCAATCTGGCAAAGAAAATAGACTTTCAGGAAGTCCAGGAAGCTCAGAGAATCCCAAAGAAGTTGGACCCAAGGAGGAACACACCAAGGCACATCATAACTACATTACCCAAGATTAAAGATAAGGAGAGAATCTTGAAAGGAGCAAGAGAGAAGGAGAGAATTACCTACAAAGGAGTTCCCATAAGACTATCAGCTGACTTCTCAAAAGAAACCTTATAGGCAAGAAGGGGCTGGAAAGAAGTATTTGAAGTCATGAAAGGCAAGGACCTACATCCAAGATTACTCTATCCAGCAAAGCTATCGTTTATAATAGAAGGGCAGATAAAGTGCTTGCCAGATAAAGTCAAGTTAAAGGAGTTCATCACCACCAAGCCCTTATTATATGAAATGTTCAAGGGATTTATCTACGAAAAAGAAGATAAAAAATATGAACACTAAAATGACAACAAACTCACAGCTATTAACAACTGAACCCCCCAAAACAAAAACAAACTAAGTAAACAATTAGAACAGGAACAAAATCACAGAAGTGGAGGTCACATGGAGGGTTATCAGTGGGGGAGTGGGAGGGGAAGAGAGGGGGAAAAAGTACAGAGAATAAGTAGCACAAATGGTAGGTAGAAAATAGACAGGGGGAGGTTAAGAGTAGTATAGGAAATGTAGAAGCCAAAGAACTAATACGTACGATCCATGGACATGAACTAAACGGGGGGGGGGGGCGCTGTGGGTGAGGGGGACGTGCAGGGTGGAGAGGAATAAAGGGGAGAAAATGGGACAACTGTAATAGCATAATCAATAAAATATATTTTTTAAAAAATGGGTGGTGATAGTGGAGTGGTTATTATGAGCTATACTGAGTTTAGTTATAGAGAAAAGTTGATTTCATTTCATTTTCATTGTGACTTCTGTCACAATTTAGTTATGACTAAAATTTAAACATGTGCTAATTCTGGATTTAAAAAGTTACAAAGTTAAATAGCTGAAGAAACATCCTCTCAAACTTTGGTCTAAAATCTTTCCTGGCAAAATCAGGACTCTCTTATAGAAGATGCAAGCTGTCATCAAGACCTGGCCCCCAAATCTCAGTAGTAGGCATGGTGCTGGGTCCTCACCCTTACCCTTCGATGCAGGGCCTGCTGAGGAGTAAAGAGGAAGCCACGTAGCACTCACTGGGAGCCAGTTTCTTCCTCCAAGGCCAGGAAAAGAGTCAGCCCTTGCTTAAGCATGTCATAAGACTTTCTTAAGATTAGGGGGTTCCTAGCTGTGCATATCTAATAAAACTGAAAGTTGGAAAGGCAAATAGGGAGAGTTGAAGAGGAGAAATGAAATGTGCAAAAGGAACATAAGAATAGGAAAAAGAGGGAGGAGGAAACGGAGGGATGAAAGGAAGATAGATATAAAAATGAGAAAGGAGGGAATGGAGAAAGAAGGATGAGAGCAAAACCAGAGAAAGCTAAGAGGGGAGTGAAGGAAGAGGTGGGTTATTAAAAAAAGAGATAGGCCCTTACTGGTGTGGCTTAGTGGGTTGGGCATTGTCCTGCAGACCAAAAGGTCCCCAGTTCGATTCCCGGTCAGGGCACATGCCTCGGTTATGGGCCAGGTCCCCAGTTGGGAGTGTGTGAGAAGCAACCAACTGATGATGTTTCTCCCCCTTTCTTTCTCCCTCCCCTCCCCTATCTCTAAAAATAAATAAATGAAATCTTAAAAAGAACAGAGATGGAAGAAATCCTAGAAAAGGGGTTAAGAGTGGTGGTAGTAGGAAGACAGAGAATGGCCTTGCATTGGCCCTTCTTGGCCATGCATAGACCACCAATTTTGGGCCTACAAAAAGTACATATTCATCTGGGACAGATAAAGAAACAAAAAAAGGAAACATCTCTTTCCAATCAGTGCTTTTTCCTAGAACTAGATAGTTCTGGGAAGTCCTTCTTGACCCCCAGACTGACTAGGTACCGTGAGGAAGTAAAGGCCCAAAAACACAGTTTACCAGGTCATCCATGGCATCTTTCACCGCTGTTATGGACAGCACCACTATCAGAGGTATCACAGTTGTGTACCATGCCAAGGAGGAGATCTGGGGAATCAGCTGTGAGATGGAAGGAGAGAAAAGCTTACGTCAGAAAGCTTAAAAGACAATATATTTCCCTCCACCCCAACACCATTTTCACCTCCATAAATTCATAATAAATTCAACTATCCTAGTTGCTTTTCACTGTTTGTAGCCTTCATATAACCCTCCAAATTCTAAGCAAACATCTCCCAAGAAAGAAGGAAAGAAGAGACTGTAAATTGCTACCTGTCTGTCCTGGTAGACAGACAAACTCTGCTACCTTTGTCTTGATGGCAAAGGGCCATCTCTCCTGTGATAGTGGAGGGGCTGGGAGTAGTGGGTAGGAGTGGACATGGAAAAACCACATAACCTCCCCACATGCCTTCAGTGCAGGTAAGTGGGATGATCTGTACCTCTCTCCTAATTTGGGCCCACCCTGCCCTGCTTCCTCGCTCTGTGCTGGTACTGTTATGTTCTAGACTGCTCTCCTTCCTCAGCACTCCTGCATTTTCACTTTCTGTCAGGTAGGCTGGGATCAGAGGGAGGAATGGGGTTGTAAGTGTGGTTGTGGTGAAGACTTTGTAGTCTTCTATGGTCAGGCTGAACTGTAGCCATGCAGCCATAAGGAGAGGGCTCCCCTTCCTTGGGGTCCAGAGACCTTGCCTCTTTCGTCTTGTAGAGGCTCGTTTCACCCTGGCTAATCCTGACCACAGCTACTCTAGAGGACTGGCCTGAGATCCTGGCCATCCATTTGCCTGTTATCCACTGAGAGAAGGCATTTCTCAGTTTAGGGAGGAGAAGGACTGATTACACAACCTGCCCCCAGAGAGGTTGATAACGTGTTCTGTGGAAAAGGCCCCAAAAGGCAATACCTGTAGGATTAGCAAAATGAGAAAATAGGCATTGGCGAGTCTCTGGAACTGTTCAAATAGGTTCAGGGGCAAGAAGTTAAAGACATTATATTTTGACGTCTTGATGGTATTGTTCTGTGAGTAAAGGAAACAAGCACAATTAGAGGAATAAAAGACTCCCACCTCCCAGTCTTAACAAGAAGGGCAAAGGCCTCACTGTGAAGTGGTAAAAAGCAGCAGTTCCCCCACCAAAGGGAGGGAAGAAGTATTTGTTCCCCTCCCCCCACACTCTCTTTGAGGCCTACAGAGGTCTACAGGATGCAAAGATGTCAAGATAGATCAATATGGGGCTTTTCCAGGAGGCAGAATGTATTTCTGCTCTGGACAGAATTCTTTGTTTATTGATACTATTGATAATGATAATAAAATCAACAATAATAAAAACTCACATTTATTAACTATGTGTTACATGCAAGGTATCGTTCTAATCACTTTATATGTAGCAACTTATTTAATCCTCAAAACAACTCCATGACAGAGTACCATATGATCACCTTTTTGAGGATGAATAAATTGACTAATATTGAAGTCATGTGCCCAAGACCCCACAGTTAGTTGCAAAGTTGGGATCACTCTGTCTCCTGAGACTCATTCCACTTGTGTAGACATCCAAATACTTTCCTTTCTTAGAATCATAAATCTTTCAGTTTCATCTTACCTTCTGGCCCCTAAGGTCCTCCTCAGTCCTAAAAAGGCAAGTCTTCCATTTGTGTTAGCTCCACTCCAGAGTTTAATGAAGCTTTTCTTGGTCTGGCAAACTCATTTCAGTGTGCTTTTACAGGATGGTTTCATTGATGGAGAATGTCAGATGCCCAAAGCAACTTACTGTTTTTCAACCTTAGCCCATCGAAGGTTCCTACACTGGTTGCTGTCAGCACTGGAAAATCACCCCTCAACTGTCCTGAGAGAGTCTGAGAAGTCTGGCCTACATCTAAGCTATTATTTTGCTAAATGAAAATGGGAACTTGGCACCACTTCGGTGCTGATCTCAAGATGTTGACAGGACCACCTTACTTTCTATCTTTGGGTCTTCAATCATTTGACCTAAGATGTCAGAGCTTGAATCTAAGAGCTCAAGAAAAGCAGAAGAATGAGACCAAATAATTCTCCAAGAACACTGCTTCTCTCCCACCTCCTCCATCTGTAAGGCCTAAGCAAAAGAATAAACCCACATACAGGCCTGGAGTACAGACACTGCTCAAGTATAAAGAATCCTGCTGGGCCCTGCCTTGGGAAGGCATCAGAGTCCTCCTGGAGAACCAAGATCATCCAGTCCTAAGGCTAAAACTTGCCCAGAAAGGCTAGATAGGCTACCTAGCCAAGGCTTGCCCAATGTCTGTTTCCCACAGGAAGAGCAAACGGTCAAATAGCTTACTGCTGAGTAATTTAGAAATCCAAGCCAAAACTAAGATTTACTTGGTATTTCTCCATAAGTTTTCCAATTAACAATTGAATAAACACTATACATTTCTCAAGGCTTGCTCAACTGTTCACAGCCCTATGTTGGGCTATACTAGTAGAAGCTGAAAAAGAATTAAACAAGATCTATCCCAGAGAAGCTCATAGGTTTGCCTTGAATGGAGTTCTAACTAAATGATCTACAAGGGTCCTTCGAGCCCTGAGAGTATGTTATTCTAATACAGAAACAGTTTCCTTTGATCATAAGACACTCTGATTCCTTGGTGTCTAAGTCCAGACAGCTCAGACACTTGGACCCAAAGATCTTTTGATCTTTTGCCTTACTGAAGCAGCTGGACATCACTTTTGATTTTCCACTTCATTTTTATAGCTAATAATGTAGTATTTCATGTTTCTATTCACTTTGGTAGCATTTGTTTAGCAAATGAAGATAAAAGTCATGCTGACTCTGTCTCAAGATAAAAGTATCAGTACTTCTTTACTAATTTGGCAACTAGAGTGTTTTGTTCTACTCTTAAATGTCAAACCAGAAACAGTATCTCAAGGATGGAACTGGAGAGCATCATGCTAAGTGAAATAAGCCAGGCAGTGAAAGACAAACACCATATGATCTCACCTATAAGTGGAACCTAATCAATAAAAGGAGCAAAATAGAACCAGAGACTTGGAGATAAAGAACAAACTGACATTGACCACAGTGCTGGGGGGAGGGGGACAATGGGGGAAAGAAGGGGAAGGGTCAAGCAAAGGAACATGAATAGAGGATTCACGGGCACAGACAACGAGGGGAGATTGACTGTGGGAGTCGGGGGATGGGGTAGGGGTGAGCAATGGGGAAAAAGGTAGGACAACTGTAACTGAACAATAATGAATTTTTAAAAATGTAGACCATCTGCTTAACTATGAACGTCCTCACTGTTCAGTTATTTTGGCACATGTGATAACATTTAAGCATGATAGAGGTGGTGGACTTTGGTTTGGGCTATCCATTTTGGGGGGCAATATACTTGATTGATGGCTAATTGAGGAAATAAAGGAGAACAGAAGGCCATGGACATAATGGGAATCAGTATTTAGGGGTTGGGAAGAGGAAAAGAGTAGGAATGGAAGAAATTAGAGAAATAGGAGGAAAATGAACAATGGGTAGGGCCAGGGAAATGAAATTGTTGTTAAATATATAATGATCAGTCAAATCTGTTTATTTATTCATTAGTTATTCAGCATATATCTACTGAATGCCATTTACATGCCAAACATTGAGATATGAACAATGGATACAGATTGAATGAAATTTGTTCCCCTTTTTTAAGGGGTAATGGTTTTTAGGAGAAAGTGAACTAACATTTTTCACAAGTATATTTAACTCCTACAACCACCATGTCAGGTGGTAAACATTATCATGCCCTTTTAATAGATAAGGGAACTGAAAATCAGAGAAGTTAACATACCTAAGGATGCAATGTTAGTAAGGAGTGAGCTGTGTTCAAACACTAGTCTATCTGAGGCCAAAAGCTAGTTTTACTGCATCATCCCAATGCTGTTTATGCAGGACTAGGAGACAGAGAGAGGGAAACCTGTATATGGCTATACCCTGAACCTCTCTAACTCAGAAATCATAAATTAATATCCTACAGAGACTGTAAATATGTATGGCTGTATATACTTATAGCTATATGACAGTAAACCCTCACTTAACACTGTTGATAGGTTCTGCAACTTCAAGTGAGAGACATAATGAAACCAGTTTTACCACAGACTAATTGATATAAACAAGAGTTAGGTTCCTATGGCATCTCATCAACGTTATAATGAAATAATGTTATTTGAGGACCTGCTGTGTATGAGTACATAGACACAAAGCTGCATGTGCATAAAATGACATATCAACGAAAGCTTTGGTTATGATTATGAAAGACTGAAAACAACCTAGATATGGATTTACAAGGAACTAATTACATAAACTATGCTAGATCTGCATAAGAAACATTATGCAGCTGAAAAAGGAAAGAAAGGAAAAAGCTATTATGAAATTCTGATTATGAAAATATTTCTTGGACATATTGTTAAGGTTTACAATATTGTAAGAAAGTGGGAAAATAAGAATATATATATATATATATTATTTTTTCTTAAAGATTTTATTTATTTATTTCAGAGAGAGAAGGGAGAGAGAAAGAGCAATGTATGGTTGCCTCTCACATGGTCCTCATTGGGAACCTGGCCCGCAACCCAGGCATGTGCTCCAACTGGGAATCAAACCAGGACCCTCTGGTTCCCAGCCCGCGCTCAATCCACTGAGCTACACCAGCCGGGCAAGAATATATTTTTGTATTTGCTTTATTTGCACAAATAAGCACTGATAACCACATAAGAAACTACTAAAGGGATTCCCTATCGAGAGTAGATGTGGGCAAGCATGAGGTGTTGAAGCATGGCTTTTCAATATCTATCTTTTTATGACTTACTTATTCATAAGTAAATAAGTGAAAAATGAACAATTCAACAGAAAATTAGCAAAGGTCATTAATAGGCAGTTTCCAGAAAAAGAAATACAAAAGGCTAATGAACATGAAAAGATTATGATCTCACTCAAAATTAAGGCAAGGTAGAAAACAAAATGCCATTTTTCATCTAAGAGCCTGGCAAAGATGAAAAAGATTGGTAACACCCCGTTTGGCAGGTATATGGAGAAGCGAGCAATCTCTACTATAGGCAGAAATATAAATGGATGTAGGCTTTTTAGAGGGCAACTGGCAGTATGGATCAAATTTTTTAACGTGTTTTCCTTTTCACCTAGCCAATTCACTTCTAGAAAACTCTCATAAGATATATTCACACTAAATGTGCAAAAAACACCCCATGCATAATGGTTTAGTCAGGATGATTTACCACAGCAAAACACTGGAGACATTTTTTTGGAGGGGGTATGAATGAAGACATTTTAAATGTTCATCAATAGGAAGACGGTTAAATAAATTAAGGATATCAATATAATGGAAAACTATGCTGCTATTAAAGAATCGGGTAGATATGTTTGTCATAGATAGACGTCTAAATGAAAAAAGAAAACTATGGAACTATGCTTTTATTTGTGCAAGAAAAAGCTACAATATTTCATATCTAGGAGTTATACATAAAACCCCAAATCTGAGATGTTATTCCCTGAGCTTAGGTCACTGGACTGATTTTGGTTCTGCTCCTCACTGCACCAGCCCTCATTGTACGGCCGTGGGAAAGAAAGTAGAACCTAAGTTACAGGATCTACATCTACAATGACGTTCCTGCCCCACCAGCAAAGGAGAATATTGGAGAATTTCAGCCTCCTTTTGAAATACTCAGAGACCTGATACTCACTGGATATCCGAACATAGTGTTGAATTCTTTGTTGTTGGCTTGCAGATATCGCTCTTGTTCTAAGGGAGAGGAGAGAAATTATGAGAAGGATGCCCCTCTGCAGATTAGCCTGGTATGCGGGCTGCTAGTGAAGGCTTCACTAGTTCCTCATACTTTCTCCCTGAGGATATCTGTCTACAAATGGGATTTTGTCTCTCTATTCAAAGAATCAAGAGATACAATATAAATGAAAATCCTCAAGTGTTTAAACTTTCCAAAGGCAACAGGACACGTAATTTCTGAGTTCTCCATCATTAATATGTTCAGTAAATCCTAGTCATGTCTCCACAGACAATGAGATGGCCTGCACCAACATAACTGCCAAACACAGAAATCCAGCCCGCCCTCATAGGCCAGTTCCACTATCTTAATTTGCTTGACTAAATTGAAATCAAGCAATCAATCATTACTGAGCACCCACTGCACAGAAGCCAGTGTGCTAGATGCTGTGGGAGGCGGGGGATAAAGAGATGAGTAAGACAGAGTACCTGACTTCAAGGGGCTTGTAGTTCAATAGCAGTAAGCCTGATAACTGTAACACATGACAAAACCATCCTATCAAAACATGTAGGTATTAGGAACCATTACACACAGTGAACCCATTACCATGTTATGAAAAGTCTTAAAAATAACATATTGACAACATTCTATTGATAACATATATCTATTGCCCTGAATGAAATACTCTCATAGTCTCCTCAATTCTTCATTGGCTCAACAAACATTTACTGAGTTCTTGACAGGTGTCAGGTCCTGTGCTAGGTGTTAGGGCTATACTGTCCCTGACTCTCTTGGGGCTTTTAATCCCAGCGGGGAAGATAAACATAAAAAAAAATTTTCAATCTAATGTAAGGGCTGTGATACAGGCAAGAACAGGATGTTAGGAGTGCACAGAAGAGGGGATGGAGGTAATAAGGAAAAGTCAGATGTGAAAGTGTTCCTGGAGAAGATGCTTGAATTATTTGGACAACATGGTGTGCATAATTTCCAATTCTCTTGAGCCTGGATAGTACATACACCAAAGCAACCTGGAATTTGGTCTGAGGGTTGCTACAACTAAGCCCTTAATCATTCTAGAAATTCCTAGACTGTGTTTCCAAAGAATTAGTCTCCTCAGAGAATGGGTTCTAGAACCCTCTACCTGTGAGTTACACTGAATGTCTATTTTGAAGCTCTTCCAGCCCTCTAACGTCTTCCTTGGCTCATGGCTCCAAAGACTAGAAAGAAATTTCCTTCCTTGATCCTCAGAGATTCTTACTCTAGGCTACCGACTCCCACTCAATCCTGAATGCACTTGCCTTAGCCCTCTAAGGGAAGTTTCTGGCTCCGGGTTCTAGAAACCCAACCTTGTAACTGCTCAATTTTCTTTGAGATATTATTTATTACATAATATAAAATTTACCTTCTTAAAGTGTACAGTTCAGTAATTAATAAATTCACAAGGTTATGCAACCGTCACCACTAATTCAGAACATTTTTATCATCCCCAAAAGACAACCCATACTCAATTCCCCCCTTTCCCCTATCCCTGGCAAACACTAATCTATATTCTACCTCTATGGATTTACCTACTCTGGACATTTCATATAAATAGAACAACAGGTGGTCTATTGTAACTGGCTTGTTTCATACAGCGTAATGTTTTCAAGGTTCATCCATGTTATAGCATGTATCAGTATTTTATTCCCCCTCATGACTGAGCAATATTCCTCTGTGTGAATATTCCGCATTTGTTTATCCATTGATCCACTGATGAACATCTGGGTTGTTCCCATCTTTTGCCTATCATAAATAAGGCTGTTATGAACATTCATGTACAAGTTTTTGTGTGGATATGTTTTCATTTCTCTTGTGTATATATCTAGGAAAACTGCTGGGTCATATGACAATTGTATGTGTAACTTTATAAGAAACTGCCAAATGGTTTTTCATAGGAGTTGAACTATTTTACATTCCCCTCACAATGTATGAGGCTTCTAATTTCTCCACAACCTCATCAATAGTTTAGTGCCTGTGGTCTTTTTTAATCTTCACCAAGGAGAGAAAGAGAGACAGAGACAGAGAGAGAGAGAGAGAGAGAAAGAGAGAGAGAGAGAGATCGACTGGTTCCCTCCTGCATGCAGTGCAATTGGGGATCAAACCCACAACCTAGGTATGTGCCCAGATCAGGAATTGAACCTGCAACCTTTTGGGGTATGAGACGATGCTCCAACCAACTAGGCCTCCTGGCCAAGGTAGTGTATGTGTTGTTTTAAAAATATGTTTTATTGATTATGCTATTACAGTGTGTTTTTTATCTTAATCATCTTAGTGGATGTGAAGTAGCATCTCATTGTGGTTTTGATTTGCATTTCCCTAACGATTAATGATGATGTTGAATATCTTTTCATGTGCTAATTAAACATTTATATATTTTCCTTGGAGAAATGTCTATTAGATTCTTTGCCCATTTTAAAACTGGGTTAATTTTTTAAATAATTAAGTTAGAAGATTTTTAAAAATGTATTCAGGATAGAAGTCACTTATTGTATATGTGATTTGCAAATATTTTCCCCCAGTCTGGTTTTAACTGTCATTTTTTGTAATGTACTAAATCCCACCATTGAATGTGATTCTAGGTTTTGTATTATTTTCCATTGTTCTAGTCATCTTTTAAGTTATGTAACCTTTAATACTGAATAGCAAATCTTCTTGGCTATTCTTACTTATTCTCTCTTTTACATAAATTTCAGAAGATAAACTTCAGAATCACTTTGTCCAGTTCCCTTGAGACTAAATTTTTTTTTTTTTGAGACTAAAGTTTTGATTAGAGAGGAAGACTAATAGGATTTAGTCACTAGAGAGTCCTGGCGATGGAGTAAAAGTGGGTTACTAGAAGAGGCAAAGCTACCTCCCATGGGTAAAACTGGTGTGGGAAACTACAATGCATTTATCAGGAGGCTAAAATCATAGACTTTTGAAAGATAGGTAAGGAGAGTCAATGTTAAGACAAGGACCTATATTGTTCTTCATGTAATTTCTCCCATCCCTCCTCTAGTTGTCAGCAAAATTACTGACTATCATAAAGTCAGAACATGAGTAAATTTCTTATAGAAAGCATCTAAGGGGCTGAAATCTGCACATAGGGCAGTATAAAAACAGATAATTATGAGGAAGTTTAGGGGTTTATACAAATTGTGGGACAGGTGAAACTGAGATGTTTAGCTACTTTTATCCGAGGATTTGAGAGTACACAGATTTGGATTACAGATTAATTCAGATAGAGTTGATGTTTCTGCACTACTAGTCCCCCCTCCTCCCAGAGATACTATATCTCCGTGAGGGAGACAGAGATAGACTTGTTGGTATTCCCCTATGAAGCCACTCCTGTGTGTATGATGATCACATCTGTAATCACCTTCTTAGCAATATATAAACACGGGTCTTCCCTGAATTAGGGTTACTGCCCAGCTATGAAGCTTCTGGTTTGTTCTATTGTAGTAGTGCATTTCATTTTTGTTGTTTCCTTCTTGAGATTACTAGCATAACCTGAATAAAGATGGGGAAATGGTAGGGCTGGATGGAAAAGGTAAAGGGATTAAAAGAAAAAAGAAAAAAACTCATAGATACAGATAACGGTGTGGTGATTACCAGAAGGAAATAGGGTGTGGGGGGAGGTAGAAGAGGGTAAGGGTGGGATAAATGGTGATGGAAGAAGACTTGACTTGGGGTGGTGAACACACAATATAATAAACAGATGATGTCGTATAGAACTGTACACCTGAAACCTATATAATTTTATTAACTAATGTGATCCCAATAAACTCAATAAAAGTCAAAAACAAACCACAAAGATGGGAGAAATTGAGACAGGACTGATAGGATGTTTTGTGATGCCTGTTTGACTAGTGGGTGGCTTACTTACAATATTGTGATACAAGAGCTTCTGCTAACCATTGTAGCTTAGGTTATCCAAAGCAGTGGAACATGTACGGCTCAGATGATTTAGCTGCAACTAGGATTCAGAGCTGCTGCATGGTCAATGCCCTTGCGCAGGGACTTTCTCAGTGGCCCAGATAGCTGCCTCATTAGGGCAGAGCACCAGTGCAGTATTGGTGTTTATGCTGGTATTGAGGTTATCCAATCCCTGAGCAGGCTAATTTTCTACTATGTTCATACTCAATTTGCTCAGTCAGGCATTGGTGAATAAAATCAGTCTCTCCCAAACTATTTGCCCCTCAAACCATACCCTACAGACCTTTCCATTTATTCAAAAATATTACTTTTGCACCTAGCTGGTGTAGCTCAGTGGATTGAGCGCGGGCTGGGAACCAGAGAGTCCTGGTTTGATTCCCAGTCGGGGCACATGCCTGGGTTGTGGGCCAGGTCCCCAGTGAGGACCACATGAGAGGCAACCATACATTGCTCTTTCTCCCTCCCTTCTCCTCTCTCTGAAAATAAATAAATAAAATCTTAAAAAAAATATTACTTTATGCTTCTTTTAAAAGTTCTAATATTTTCTTACTGAATTTCACATTTCTTTTTTTTTAAGATTTTATTTATTTATTTTTAGAGAGGGGGAAGAGAGGGAAAAAGAGAGGGAGGGAAACATCAATGTGTGGTTGCTTCTCGTGCACCCCCTACTGGGGACCTGGCCCATACCCCAGGCACGTGCCCTGACTAGGAATCGAACCAGCAAAACACTTTGGTTCACAGGCCAGTGCTCAATCCACTGAGCCACATCAGCCAGGGCGAATTTCACATTATTATTAGATTTAACCTTAGATATCACTGATTATTTTTTACCTTAATAAAGATCTAACAGGTTTTCCCAGCAATTTATGTGGTTGCAGCAGGCTATTCTCTCTAAGCCCAACAGTCCCTAGGGGTACATGGAGTCCAGGCTCTGCACAGCACCTGAATCCCTACCTCCCTCTTTAAGAGTAAAGTAAAGTAGGGAGATTCCAGAGTTTAGAGCTTGCCTTGGTGGAAATGGGCTGAGACTCCAGAGTGGGGGTAGGGTTACCTTCACCTAGTTTTGGCTCCTTGATACCAGAGCTGCCAAGAAAGAAGACGAAGGCGAGAGGAAAGTAGGATTTCCAGCAGTGGGGAAGAGAAATTGAGGGTTAGAAAGTCCGATTTCATAAGATGCCTCTAAAAAAAGGAAAAGCAGGGAGGATGAAAAAAATGGTTAAAAGTTCAGTTTGTACGACCTACAAGAAGCTGAACGTCTGAGAGAAAGAAGACAAGCTTAAAGAAAAAAAGTAGTTAGTCAGGTTTGAGGTAAGAAAGGCAGGAAGGATGTTTTCAGACTGAATAGTATAAGATTAATTCAAGATTTCCTAGTGCTTGTGAACACTGTTGAGAAAAAACCGGGATGACTGCTTTTCCATTACTTGTTATTCGAAGTATTCTTGTTTGGCTGGAACAGAGCAACAACATGTGGATTATGAAAGAGAGTTATTACAATGTGATTTATAGAAGATCAGAAATTAGCTTAGACAAAGAGAGTCTAGAAGATGGTCTAGTGGAAGAGGTCCTGGACATGGAATTCAAGAGGACAAACACCTCGCTGTAGCCTGTGGTGATGTGGAAAATGCATCTTTCACTGGGAACTGAGCCTATTCAGCAAAGGTCTGGTTTCCCAAAGATCTGCACTGGGAGCTGGACTAGGGGGATAAAATCATTGAGCTGAAAGGACCAGACATGTTGGTGAAGCAAGGAACTTGGTATCATAAAATCTGAAGGGGGCTTAGAGTTTAAAACTATGGTAAGCTCCCATAGTGGTTAAGAAACTGGGCAATATAGTCTGGCTGCCAAGGTTCTAATCTTGGCCCTCCACTACCAGTTGTATGGCCTTGAGGAAGTTACTTAATCTCTCTGAGTCTCATTTTCTTCACCTGTAAAATGGAAATGATAATAATACCTACCTATAAGCTTACTGTGAGGATTAATAAATTAAGGCATGCAAAGCATTTTAGAACAATTCCTGGTATATTAGAAATGCTCAGAAAGCCTTAGCTGCTATAGACTGGGCTCTGTGACTAACTGTCAAGTGACTTACGGCAAGTTACTTTCCACTTCTGGGTTTTAGTTTCCTCATGCGTAAAATGGGGTAGTAAATCTACCTTGTATGCTAATGTGAGGGTTAAATAAGATGGTAATTGTAAAGTGCCTATATAATTCCTGACACATCAAAAGTGCTCATTAAATCATGTATTTTTGTTCTTTTCATTACGCTATGTCAAGGAGATTCCATAAGCATCACTGCTTCAGTTGTCTGTGCCCAAAGTAGATTTTGAATTTTTAGCTGATCCAGCCAGTAGAGAAGGAAGGGTACAAAAACCATTGTCTAGTAAGGGGAGTACTACTCAATCCCTTGGTGGGATGGTAGTAGGAATGTCCAAATAGGAGGAGCCTCTGTCTAAGGATGTCCTTACAGCTCTGGTTCGAATGCCAGGATAAAAACTTAGCTCTTATGCAATCTTGATGTAATTCAACCTTGGGTTTTGGGGGTTAAAGCTACAGAAAACTGGAGATTAGCCTAGACTAGACAAGAAAATGGCAGAAACTAAAAAGGGAAATGAGCTCTGTAAGAGGAAGCTAGAGAGAGTGGTGCACCAAAAGATAACTAACCAGGAAAAGGAGGGAGAGAGGGAAAGGAAGGAAGGCCGGTTGGTGAGGTAGAAGTCAGCCTTAGGAGGTTCTGAGCAAACAACTCCTTGCTCAAGTGGGAAAACCATCACAAATGGGAATTTCCAGATGGAGAAACAAGAGCAGTGAGATGATCTTCAGGACTGTAGGTCTCTAGCAGATTAGCCAAGGCCCCCTTTTCTTATGCTACCAGATTCCCAACTCAATTAAACCAGATGCTGGTGACAGAAACTCAGCAATGACCCTTGCTGACATTCTAGATCAATAGGCCCAGGAGATTTTACGAGTCACCTAATACATGTGACTGAAATTTCTCCATCTCTAAAATTAAGTGAGGATAGCTGCCAGGGGAAGGATAATTTGACAATTTCTGAAATTTTTGGTCAGATTAACTAGAGTCATTGTACATTAGTAATACTGGAATTTTTTAGATGTCAAGTGATCAAAATTTTCCAAAGTAGTCATATAGCATACTAAGACAGTATAGCTATCAGTAGATTTACCTAACCATATGGCTTCCAGTCTTTGGTACACACAAAAATGTATATTTTATCTCTCCAGACTGCATCTCTAAAACATCTATAGGACAGACACAAGATGGTATTTCCATCTCACGAGTGGTAAGAAAAGCTAAATGAGTAGCACAGGATCATCACAGGAAGGGCCAGGTGTGTGATCCTACAGAAGGGGCTGTAACTAATTTGTTTTCTCATCACCACTTCGTTACATGTTTCTAGTTCAGTCAGGCCATCCGCTGCAATGTCTCATGGTTTACACTCAGCTTACTTATCACACTTACTAATATCATCTGCCCACACTAAACAAAGAGCAAATAGCTCCTTAAAGGTAGCTCTTTGCTACCTTTTTTTTTTTTTTTGCTACCTCATGCTTTTTTATTTTTTCTTTTCTTTAAATATCTGTATCCCATTGCTAGCTCAGTATTAGCTTCTGGATTTATAAAGATTTGTTGAATGAACAAACACATACATGAACAGATGCTTAGAAACATGTTCTGTTAAGTTGTGGCCACATTTCTGCACAATACCTCCCATGGAGAATAATCACCTCCTTGTGGGAGTGCCTACATAATCACAGTAGAACTGGGTGAAGGAGAAACCCCAGCTAAGATGAAGTCTTTGTTGCTCTTTCCATGCTAAGCTGCACACACAGGAGGATATATAGCATAGCTGAAGAGGTTGGGTAGAGTGCAGCATCAAAAAGAGCCTGGAGAGGAAGCTCACTAAAGTCTTGAATGTCATTAAAAGTCCAGTTATTGAGCTACTATAGCTCTCCTGTTACCTCTGCCTCTGACCATGCGCTAAAGCTTCACTAATTGTCCTGTCTGAGCTTAGCAGAAACAAGAGTAGAATTACCATATTTTTTGGACTATAAGATACATCCCGCTCCAAATTTGGGAGGAAAATGGGGGTGCGTCTTATAGTCCGAATGTAGCTGAATTATAGTCTGAATGTTATTTATTTTATTAAATATTTTACCACATTTTTTTAAAAGATTTTATTTATTTTATTTTTAGAGAGAGGGGAAGGGAGGGAGAAAGAACAATGTATGGTTGCCTCTCACATGGCCCTCACTGGGGACCTGGCCTGCAACCCAGGCATATGCCCCGACTGGGAATCGAACCGGGACTGCCAGGTTCCCAGCCCGCGCTCAATCCACTGAGCCACACCAGCTGGGCAATTTTACCACATTTTTTCAAAAATGTGGTAAAAATTTTTACCAAAAAATTTTTTGGTAAAAAAAAAATTAATTCAAAAATTTTTTTTTCCTATTTTCCTCCTTTAAAACCTAGGTGTGTCTTATGGTCTGCTGCATCTTATAGTCCGAAAAATACGGTACTCAAAGAACAAGAAAATGAAATAGCAATAAAACTAATTAAACACACACACCACCGTGACCACCACCAAATCCTAATTTATTAACAGGGTACCACAGAAGTTTGGTTTGGCTGGCATAATTCAGGAAGTGCTCAACACCAAAGGCCTCTTGGAAAAACTCCCTGTTCCTCTTGGAGAACTTTGGTCTTGGTTTCTCCCCTTTTCTCTCCAAGGGAGAAGCTGACAGGAACATAATTCGTATTGCTTCAGGGAGATGGAAGTTGGGAGTGGTACTTTGCCATCTGACCTCATTTGAAATGTAGAAACAATGATTTCTTATCGATGTGGTAAAGGTAAAATCAGACATGTTTGATTAAACTGCTAGACATCATTTTCAGTGCTTCTCAGTCATAAAACCTTCCTTGGGATAGGAGATGAGGGCTTAGGAAAGTTATATTAAAGGTTATCAATTAGAAACAAAATATCTTCACACAAAGTTGGTTCTAAAAGTAAACCCTGGTGATGCTAAAGAAGTAATTTTAGAGATTCAAAACTCAATCCCCCACTTCCGACCAAGATGGAGGCATAGGTAGACACACCGTGCCTCCTCGCACAACCAAAAGAGGAAAACACCAATTTAAAAAACAAAAACAGCCAGATCTGACAAAAAACTGAACAGAGTGGAAGCCTGACAACCAAGGAGTTAAAGAAGACACGTTCATCCAGACCGGTAAGCGAGGCGAAGTCGGGTAGAGAGCACAAGGCAAGACATGGTTTGTGGAGCAATACCAGCGGCGCTCCAGCTGCCCGGACAGGCCCGTGGCAGGAGTGCCTGGCCAAAACCTGGCGGGCGCACTCAGCAAAACCAGGGCTGAGACTGGTGGACTGGGCGGTCCTTCATTCGCACACAGATAAACCGGGAGGAAAAGCTGGGGAGCAGAACAGACCGTGCAACCCACCATCGTGGGGAAATAAAGCCTCAAACCACCGATTGAAAACACCTGTGGGGGTTGAGACGGCAGTGGGAGGAACTCCCGGCCTCACAGGAGAGTTCGTTGGGGAGACCCACAGGGACTTGGAACTGTGCAGACCCGTCCACTCACCCCGGAGCCAGCAAAGAAGGGTCCAACTTGCTTGTGGGTAGCTGGGAAAGCATGGAGAACAGAGCAAGCGCCATTATTCTCTCAGGCCCCGCCCCCACAGACGTCACAACACAGCACGTGGGTTACCCCGCCCTAGTGAACACCAAGGGGTCCGCCCCTTAAAGTAACAGGCACAACGAGGAAAAGGCCCAAATGAAAGAACACATCAAAGCTCCAGAAAAAATACAACTACGTGACGAAGAGATAGCCAACCTATCAGAGGCACAGTTCAAAACACTGGTAATCAGGATGCTCACAGGATTGGAAGAAAGATGGTCGCAATTAGTTGAACAAATGAAGGATAATATAAAGGAAATGAGGGGAAATCTGCACAGAACCAATAGGGATGAGAAGGAAACTGGGACTCAAATCAACAGAGTGGATCAACAGAAAGAAAAAAACATCCAACCAGAAAAGAATGAAGAAACAAGAATTCAAAAAACTGAGGAGAGGCTTAGGAATCTCCAGGACATCTTTAAATGTCCCAACATCCGAGTCATAGGGGTGCCAGAAGGAGAAGAGGAAGACCAAGGGATTGAAAACTTATTTGAACAAATAATGAAGGAGAACTTACGCAAGCTGCTGAAGGAAATAGACTTCCAGGAAGTCCAGGAAGCTCAGAGAGTCCCAAAGAACTTGGACCCAAAGAGAAGCACACCAAGACACATCATAATTACATTACCCAAGATTAAAAATAAGGAGAGAATCTTAGAAGCAGCAAGAGAAAAGGACACAGTTACCTACAAAGGAATTCCTGTAAGACTGTCAGCTGATTTCTCAAAAGAGACCTTTCAGGCAAGAAAGGGCTGAAGAGTATTCCAATTCAGGAAAGGCAAGGACCTACATCCAAGAATACTCTATCCAGCAAAGCTATCATTTAGAATGGAAGGGCAGATAAAGTGCTTCTCAGATAAGGTCAAGTTCAAGGAGTTCATCATCACCCAGCCTTTATTATATGAAACGTTAAAGGGATTTATATAAGGCATGGAGGGATATCAACAGGGGAGTGGTAGGGGGAGAGAGGGGAAAAAGGTGCAGAGAATAAGTAGCATAAATGGTAGGTAGAAAACAGACAGGGGGAGGTTAAGAATAGTATAGGAAATGTAGAAGACAAAGAACTGATGTGTATGAC
>PVJI01017662.1:0-35135 GCA_004026765.1 Micronycteris hirsuta | reverse complement strand
AGAAGCTCTTTTTATTACATTTTATGCGCCTTTCCCCTTTGTCAAATATTAATTGACCATAGATACTTCAGTTTATTTTTGTGCTCTCTATTCTGTTCCACTAACCTGTGTGTCTGTTCTTTGGCCAGAACCAGACTGTTTTGATTATAGTGGCCTTATAGTATAGTTGGGTATCAAGTATTGTGATCCCTCCTGTGTTCTTCTTTCTAAAGACTGCTAAGGCTATTCAGGGTCATTTTTGGTTCCATATAAATTTTTGAAATATTTGTTCTAAATTTGTGAAATATATTCTTGGTATTTTAATAGGGATTGTGATGAATCTATAGATTTCTTGGGTAGTATGGACATTTTAATGATGTTAATTATTTCAATCCATGAACACAGTATATGCTTCCATTTATTTGTATCTTCCTCAATTTCAGTTGTAATTAATCAGATGTAATTTCTCCTCTTTCATTTCTTATTTTATTTATTTGGGTCCTCTCTCTTTTTTCTTGATGAGTCTGGGTAAAAATTTGTAGATTTTTGCTTATCTTTTCAAAGAACAAGCTCCTGGATTTATTGATCCTTTGAATTGTTCTTTTAGTCTGTATGTCATTTAATTCTGCTCTGATCTTGATTATTTCCTTACTTCTATTCACTCTGGGCTGTGTTTGTTTTGTTCCTCTAGTTCTTGTAGGATATAGGGTTAGGTTATTTATTTAAGATTTTTTTAATCTTTTTTAGGTAAGCCTGCATTGCTATCATCTTCTCTCTCAGGAATGCCTTTACTGCGTCCCATAGGTTTTGAGCTGTTCTGTATTCATTTTCATTTGTTTTCAGAAACTTTTTAATTTCTTTCTTGATGTCACTATTAATCCATTAATTATTTAATAGCATGTATTTCAGTCTGCATGAATTTGAAGGTTTTGAGTTTTTTCTTTGAAGTTGGTTTCTGGTTTCAGGCTATTTTGATCCAAGAAAATGCTTGATATGATTTCAATTTTCTTGAATTTGTTGAGGCTTGTTTTGTGTCCTACTCTGTAGTCTATCTTTAAAAATGTTCCATGAGCATTTGAAAAGAAATTATATTTTGCTTCTTTGGGGTGAAAGGTTCTGTATATATCAATTAAGTATATTCGGTCAAGAGTGTTGTTCAATGCCACAATAACCTTGTAGATTCTTTGCTTGGAAGATCTATCCATTGTTGACAATACGGTGTTAAAATCGCCTACTATGAGTGTGTTGCAGTCAATATCTTTCTTGAAGTCCTCCAAATTTTTTCTTATATATTTGGTGCTCCTATGTTGGGTATATATATGTTTACAAGGGTTATATATTGATGGATTATTTCCTTAAGTATTATGTAGTGTCCCTTGTCTCTTTTATGACTTTTGTTTTGAAATCTATTTTGTCTAATATAAGTTTTCTACCCCAGCTTTTATTTTCATGTTTGTTTATTTTTAGTATTTTCCCCTTCCTTCTCTTTCAGCCTGTGTACGTCTTTTGTTCTAAGGTGAGTCTTTTGTAGACAGCATATATGTGTGTTGTGTTTTTCTTATCCATTCAACTACCCTATGTCTTTTGATTGGAGCATTTAATCCATTTACATTTAAGGTTATTATTGATAAGTTCTAATTCATTGCCATTTTTCCCCTTTGTACCTGTGTTTTTCTCTCTCTCTGTGTCTTTTTGTTCAGCTTCTTAAAACATTCCCTTAGGATCTCTAACAATGCTGGTTTGGTGGAGATATATTCCTTTGGCTTTTTTTTGGTGGGGGGTGCTGGCAACTCCTTATTTTGCCTTCCATTCTAAATGAGAACCTTGGTGGGTAGAGTACTGTTGGTTACAGGCCTTTTCATTACTTAGAATATTTCTTGCTATTCCCTTCTGGCTTGCAGTGTTTCTGTTTAGTAATCAGCTTATAGCCATATCGGAGCTCCTTTGTATGTTACTAGCTGTTTCTTTCTTGCTGCCTTTAAGATTCTCTATTTGTCTTTAAATTTTACTATTTTAATTATGATGTGTCTTGGAGTGGGCCTCTTTGGGTTAATCTTGATTGGGGCCCTCTGTGCTTCTTGGACTTGCATGCCTTTTTCTCTCATCAAGTAAGGGAGGTATTCTTTCATTACTTTTTCAGCCAGGTTTTCTATCCCTTGCTCCTTTTCTTCTTTTGCTATCCCTATGATATGGATATTATGGATATACGTTTCATGTTGCTTGTAGCTCCCTTAAACCCTCTTCATTCTTTTTGAGTCTTTATTCATTTTGTTGCTCTGAGAATTTTTTTCTACTTTGTCCTCCAGCTGGCTGATTCAATGTTCTGCTTTCATCTAGCCTGCTTTTAATTCCTTCTACTGTGTTCTTCATTTCAGATAGTGTATTCTTCATTTCCTCCTAACTCTTGTTGATAGTTTCTATATCCTTTTCCATGCTGGTGTACTTCTCAGTAAGTTCCTTGTAGATTCCCTAGAATTCTTTGTAGTTTTCTCTGAGCTCACAGAGTATCCTTATAACCAATATTTTAAACTCCATATCTGATAGTGTGCTTGCCTCTATTTCATTTAGCACTCTTTCTTGGGATCCCTCCTTACTTCTCAATTGAGGGTTGTTTATTTGTCTCCTCATTCTAGGTGAATCTTCTTGTTTGTTTCTGCTTCTTATATTGATCCACTTTAACTCCCTTTCTTGATTATATAATCTTTTATAGTAGGAGACCTATGGGATTTAGTGGTGCAGTTTCCTTGATCTCCTGAACTTTACTCTCTTGGGATGCCCTTTATGCTGTTTATGTGGGCTCTCTGGTTGAATTGGTTTTGTTTGTTGTCGGGCCAGTCTTTGGTGGGTCCATGCCTCTGGCTGGCTGGCTGGGTCTTCCACTTACCATGTCTTGTATACTGTTGTACAGGTGCAACAGAATTTCTTTTCTTTCTGGATCCACCTCTGGTGATGCCAGATGATGTCCCAGTCTGGCCCTAGGCAACCTGTTTTAGAGGGTAGCAATTCATAGTCTCTGGCTGTCTCCTTCAGTTGTTCATTTAGTAAATCTGTAATCAGCAGTCAGGCTTAAGCACCACAGAGTGGTGTGGAGTATCCTGCAGACAGGGCTATTGCTTCCCCTCAGGCTGATGCCACTTGGAGGTGAATGCTTTGCCTGAGCAAGATGGTTCCAGCAGTATGGGGAATGACTCAGTCCAAGGATTCTGGAAGCTGCTCCCTCAGCTCTCTTCCTTAGCCACCATCCCCAGACTCTCCTCAAATGTCTCTAGGCCACTCTGCCCCCACTTTGGTAGAGCCCAGGGTAAGTGGCTACAAATGAAATTGTGTAAATTGGCCCTTTAAGAGGCTCTCTTTGTCTCTAGCCATCTCTCCCTGGCAGACAGAAACCTGATTGCTTTTCACAACTAGATGTTATCTGGGTTCCTTTCCAGCTCTAGTGCTGTAGTCTGGGGATCCCAGCTTGGGATTTAGACCCCACACTTACCAGGGGGAAGCCCCCAGCCACTGAAATTTCTCTCTGGCAGTTCAGCTGCTGCCTGTGGGAGCCCAGCCAGCCCTCTCGAATCCCCTCCAAACTCGGTAGCAGTCACTTTGTGGTAAAGTGGCGTCTTCTGTCTGTCTCTATTGTTCAGTTGGTTACTCCAGATGATTTCTCTACAATTTAGTTGTTACTCTAGATTGATCCTGGGAGAAGATTAGTGTAACTTCCACTTACTCCTCTGCCATCTTGGATCCTTCAGTCAGAATGTATTTAATTTCGGCCATTTGATTTTTGATTTTAGAAGTTTTCCATATTATACTATTATTTTCAATGCTTTAATATTTAAAAAAACTCATTATTAGTTTGTTCAAGCCATGTAGGCCATTTCTCAATATTATAAATATTATGAAACTATGTATATACACTATAGCATATATATAAAAATTTTTTCTTTCAATAAGAGTACCTACATATTCAGGGGTGTTCATATTAATACTTTTGTGAGTGGAACAGATGAGATCTTATCAAACATAAATATATCTGATTTAGAATTTAAATAACAATGTAGTTAATTATTTAAAAAAACATTAACAGTTAAAAACAGAGCTCGATTTAAGGTAAAGGGCTAAACACCCTACTCTTAAAAAACAAAATGAGTCTTATTACAGATTAAATTCATATGTTAATATACAATAAGTTAAATTGTTTCAACTTACTGTAAATTGATTCAAGAGCTTTTTGACTTTATTTTAATCCCATTCACTCTATTTTTTAATTATACAAATGTAATGTTTTATTGAGTTGTAAGCTTTCAGGAAAGTTTTTCTTGGTTAACCAGGGTCTACCAACTGAATACCTAATGAGTAAAAGGTTCAGCAGTGCGTCTAAGGTCACTGACAAGATTTGTAGACACGGAGGACACTGAAATCTGAATCACTTCATTAACTTCATGGTCAGTCAGTCACCTTCTTTTAATGCTGTCTAGCAAGAGCAGAAAATTAAAGAAATCTTTGTTAAATATAAAAGCAAGCTTGATTTTGTTTAAAAGTCTCCAAAGATTATCTAAATGCATTTAACTCATTTATACATTTTATTTATTTTATTTTTACTATCATAAGTCTGAGGTCACTTGAAATTTATTTGAATCTATGAATTAATCTCTGGAGAATAAACATCATAAAATATTGAGTCTTCTCATTTAAGAACATCATATAACTTTATTTAGATTTTTATTTCTCTCAAAAATGGTTCAGAGTTTACAAAAGAGAGATTCTGAGTATCTTTCATTAGATTTATTCCTAGGTATTTGATTTTGTTGAGACAATTTTAATACTATTTTTACATGTTTATTAACTAGTTATTGTGCTATTATATAGATTGTAATTAATACTTGTTTGTTGGTTTTCTATCCCATGAGTTGGCTAAGTTCACTAGCACTGATAATTATCATTGATTTCTTTTAGAATTTTCTATGTAAATAATAATACCATTTAGGTTGAAAGGGTTTTATTTTTTTTCATTCGAATCTTTACACCTTTTATTTATTTTCTTTTCTTATTGAACTATGTCTTGTGGTATAAATTTTTATAGAAATGGTGAGAGAAGTTATATTTGCCTTCTTCCCAATCATAGAGAAAAATAATTCAGTATTTCATTATTAAGTTTGATGTGAACAATATGTAACTCACCACTTAGACCCATTAATCAGCCTTTCACTATATTTGCTTAATCACAAACTAATGATCAACCCATTTATTTATGTATGCTTCAAGTTATCTCTTTTTTAAATATATATGTTTGAAAGTGAGTTGCAAACATCCATTCACATCACCTATAAATGACTAAATGTGCATATCATTAACTATGGTTCATTGCTTCTTTATATTTCTTTTTGTCTTTTGATATAAAATTTATATTTAATGAAATACACAAATCTGAGTTGTATCATTTTTTTAAAGATTTTATTTATTTATTTTTAGACAGAAGGGAATGGAGGGAGAAAGAGATGGGGAGAAACATCAATGAGTGGTTGCACCTCACGTGGCCCCCCCAGGGACCTGGCCTGGAACCCAAGCATGTGCCCTGACTGGGAATCGAACCGGTGACCCTTTGGTTCACAGCCCGCACTCAATCCACTGAGCTGCTACACCAGTCAGGTAAAACATTGCCTCTCACACTCCCCCAGTTGGAGACCTGGCCCACAACCCAGGAATGTGCCCTGACTGGGAATCGAACCAGTGACCTTTTGGTTCACAGGCCAGTGCTCTCATTTATTTTTTATTTTTTTCTTGACAAATGCATGCACCCGTGTAACCCAACTTCTATTGTGGAAGACAAAATGCACTGGATGATTGAGATTATTTTATTCAGGCTATGGCAATAGGGAAAGCATTCATTAATGAGGACTGTCTCAAAGACGATGATGTGGCTTAGTGTTTTACAGAGGTAGGTCAACAAGGGAATCACACACAAGTCTTATGGAAGTCATGAAGAAGGATGGAGATGGGTCTTATCTGGGAATATGAAAGGGTAGAGTAGTCATTGGCAGATAGCTGTTGCCAGGTAAACAACTAGGTGGGGGAATTCTTAATTGTCTTTTTTGGGAGAAATACAGGGCTCAAATAAATTCAACATTTTCAGTCTTAATTTTTGTTTAAGAAGACTGATATGGCCCTGGCTGGCGTAGCTCAGTGGATTGAGTGCGGGCTGGGAACCAAAGGGTCCCAGTTCGATTCCCAGTCAGGGCACATGCCTGGGTTGCAGGCCAGGTCCCCAGTGAGGGCCATGTGAGAGGCAACCATACATTGCTGTTTCTCTCCCTCTGTGTCTCCCTCCCTTCCCTTCTCTCTAATAATAAATGAATAAAATCTTTAAAAAAAATTATAAAAAAGAAGACTGATATGTTTTGCTGTATGCTCAGGAAAGATAAATAAGCATCCTGAGAGGGGCAAAGAAGTATTTAAAATATAGTCCCTCAAGGATTTTTGTTGCTGTCATTTCTGTATAATTGGTTATGTCATATTTTGAGAGTTGGTGGCAAAGGTTAGATGTTTCGAAGTCCTAGAGATCACCCTGACTGGTGTGGTTCAGTTGGTTAGAACATCATCCCATACACCAAAAGGATGGGGATTCAATTTCCAGTCAAGGCACATACCTCAATTGTGGGTTCAATTCCCAGTAGGGGCACATATAGGAGGCAGCCAATTGATGTTTCTCTCATATTGATGTTTCTCTCTCTTCTCTATTTGTCTCTCTCTTTCTGTCTTCCGTCCTTTCTCTCTAAAATCGATAAACATATTTAAAAATTAAAATGATAAAGTCCTAGAGATCAGGTATTATAAAATGAAAAACCTGAAATGAAAAGGAGAAAATATTAATATAAAAAGTTATATTTAAGTAAAGAGTCAGGCATGGATCCTTGAGGGTAATCAGTCCAGTAGATTCCAAGAGCTGAGTGAAGGGAAACCTTAGGTCGTTCAGCACACTCATTGAGCTCTTGAACCTCTCCAACTTATACAGAAGCATGTGTGTATGACCCACGTACTTTGCCATACTTTCTTTCTAAGGAGAATGTTGTTCTGTGCATGATTTTCAGTGATTGTGTGGCTTTTAGGACTTAAGCCAGGTCACCTGGCTTCAGCTTGCCAGGCTTCATCAAATCTGGAGTACCAGGGCCAGCTGCCAGGCACTCCAGAACCCAGTAACGGATTTGGACAGTTAGATTGTAGGTCTCAGGTATGCCAAGTCAGGTAGGAGGGAAAAACACTGAAAAGTTAGTTTGTAGAATTATAGACAGATATTGAATAAACTGGAAGCATTGAACATTTGGTAAGAATCGTTAATTTGTACAAGTAGGAGAATCCAGCCTGATTTACATCTAAGTACCAAAACTATTTTTTCCCCACAGATGGAGAGGAAGTCGGTTAAATCTCCACCAGACAAGACAGAGCTTGCATATTCCATCAGTTACCTGGAATTTACAAAGAGTTGCGAAATAGCTCAAACATTGAATAGGCTTAGACTCTGATAACCACAAGAGTGTGCTGTAGATGGTGAATACTTTTCCATTGAAGCACAACAACTCTCTACAGTCACCCTTCTCTTGATCAAAACAATCTTAAAAAATAATATTCTTGGTCATGAAATAAAGTGGTCATGTTAGATTTTGTCTGATTACTGACACAGATGCAGCAAAAGTGGTATTTACTATATAGACCTAAATTAGCCTTGCTAGAAATTTTCATAAGAAATCTCATACCGGACTTTTATGTCTTATTTTAAATCATTTTTTAATTGTTGTTCTATTACAGTTGTCCCAATCCCCCGCCTTTGCCATCCTGCCATTCTCCACCCATCCCACCCCCAACTCCCACTCCCACAATCAATTCCCACAATGACCATGGGTCATTCATACATGTTCTTTGTCTAGTCCCTGCCCCTTTTTTCCACCATTATCCCCCTCCCCCCTTCCCTCTGGTCACTTTCAGTCTGTTCCATGTTTCCGTGCCTGTTGCTCTATTTCGTTCGTTAGTTTATTTTGTTCATTAGATTCCTCTTATAGCCTCTGAAAAGTAACGCCAAGCAAAAAAGTCACCACTTGAATTCACCCATAATACCTGTTAATTTAGGTGAATTCCTCTTCTCTCAAGGTCCCCAGAATATTCTAAGGTTTCTGAGCCTGCCAAACCATGACCTTCCTTGTTCCCCTTGTGAGGTCGGGAACCTTGTGAGTTTATTTTTCTATGTACCATTGTTTGTTCACTAGTTTTTGAAGCACCGTTTACTGTGAATCTTACAGTGAATTCTAAGGGAATATGCGCCTAGTTTCACACTCCATTTCCTATTTTAATGTCTCAAGAGTGAGCTAACCCTTCTCAAGTAGGACTCCTCTTTTGTCCTGCCTTAAAAAATAGTACCACAAGTCTCTCTCCAGGACTTACCGTGCCCAAGCCTGTTACCCGGCAACGGCATCTGCACTCTTCCCCCATAACATCAATTTTCATAGAGATTTCCTGGGGTTGGGTACTTACAACATGGCAAGAGAACCTGAGAAAGAATAGATATCAATAGTCCGTATTGCCCATCTTAAGTAAAAGCCTCTCAGAGTGCTAATAGTTACATAGAGGGCGAACATCTTTGCTTAAATGACAGCATTGAGAATAACACTGACTCGAGATAGATAATTTGTATTTGTTCATTTGTAGATTTTAGCCAGAATTCTGTCCTTAGCCAGAAAATATATTACTCTCCACATCAAAAAAAGAATCCTGCTATGTTTTCAAAGCACTTAGCAATCTTTTATTTGTCATTCAGGTGTAAATTAGTGAATGTTATTTTTTTTTTTCTAATCACAGTTGCTATCATGATGTATGAACGGGAAAAGCTAATTGAATAGCGAAAAAATCTTTGCATGAAATAGCTTTTCAGTCAGTTCTGGTTTACCATATCACGGCAGCATTTCATCCAACTCTCAAAGAGTGCCACTGATTATTTGGAATGTCATCGTTGACTGTCAGTGGGAAAGAAGTAATATCCAGAGTGGGGGAAGGGGAACTTCTGTCAGTGGCTATTCTACCTGCTGTTTTTCTCACAGTCAGACCATCTCTTTGGTATGGGAGGGAGGGGAGCTGAAACGGACTGACCCCTTTGTAGAGCTGGGGATGCGGACCCACAGGCTTCAGAGAAACACAGCCCGTGCTGAGCAGCCACAAAGCCCGCATTATTGCTGTGTGGGCAACCCCGTTTGCATCTCATTGAGAATGTTGTCCAGCACATCAACATAAGCAATTAAAAAATAAAAGAGGGAAAACATCCGCCTGCTTGTTTAAGATGGTCAACAAAAGAAGGGAAGCTTAAGATTTGAGAGAAAAGGGAAAGTTTGTAGTATCAAACTTCCATCCTCACCCCCCTACTGAAACTTGCCTGTAAAGCTACTTTTTAAAAGGATTTTAAAATAAGAGAGGAAAAAAGCTCTGAAAGAAGCTTTCATGTGTGCCAAAATGTGGGTTCATTAACCTGTATATAAAGAAATGAAATTTTGGTTCACTTCTTGTCATGTTTATTTTAAAATAAATTGGATACAATGTATTTAATTTTTGAGGATGTTCCTCTAGGGCATGAGTCTTATTTATGAGCTCAATAAACACATACTACTGAGTCTGGATTGATAGAGAAATAGAAACGTAAAGCTCAGAAAAACTGAAAAGGAACCAGAGAACTCAAAAGGGGGAAAAGGATGTGTGGAAAAAACGGGATGATAAATTAGGGAATGGGACGGCTAGGAAGAGTTCAGGAATTATATGGAAGGCATGTGGAGAAACTATCAGAAAAGTGACCTTCGTTCCCCACTCCACCTCTTCCACCTCTGCCTCCGAGCTCTGCACAGCACTTCGGAGGCCTTGTCAACTCTGTCCCCTCCCTGGAACGTTCATGTCCATCAGGAAGTCCAAAGATGTTCTGGTTTCCCCACAAGTGGAGGATGGGGAGTGACTCATTACCTGAACTACACGTACCTTCTAACAGAAGGGCAGGTTCTCCAAACAAGCTCATCAGTGCATTCTGTCCACTGAAACTGCAGTTTAGATCTAGGGGGCTGTGGTTTGCAGAGTATAAATGAGAATGAAGCAGGCTACCTTTGCTAAATGCAGCTGATGAACTACATGCAAAATAGGGTAAGTAAACATTAACCAGATGCATTGACATCCAACCTCAGAAACTATGGTGGTGATTGTCCAGAAAGAAGAAACGACATTAACAAATTGTGTGTTGCAGATACAGGATGCCACATTTGGCTTAAAGTTACCTGTATTTTCTGCTACCGAGAGATGCAATAGCCTTGAAAAGTACACTCTAATCATGTCACAAAGGTTGACTATATACACATATATATGCTGGTTGAGAAAATGAGAAGAATGAAAGTAACATTATTATTAGTCATTGCTCTCTGTATATATCACACATCATCTCTTTACATTTTTACACACCCCTATGATGTAGACATACAAACAAGAAAATTAAAGCACATAGAGAGGTTTGCCCCAATTGCCGAACTAGTGAGCAACTGGATCACGCTTTAAGTCAGCTTTGTTTAACACTAGAACCTCTTCCTTCTCTACTGTAAAGCTACCCTGCCTGCCAGGGCAGAGTCACGACTATCCTCATTACTACAAATTTCATGATAGAAATGTGCTTAGTATCCTGCTCTATAAACACAAAGAATGCATGTGTGTATATGCAGGTATATGGTCTCCCTAAAAATAGCACATTGACTAACGTTGACATAACTGTCATTGTTAGGAATATTGCCAGCTCCCCCAGAAACCCTTCTTGTCACTTCCTGCCCCCCACCAAGAGCAGTGGCAATACTGACTTCTAGTTGTATCGGTGCTTTTCACTACGCAGCTGTATGGTACATACTCTGGCATCTGGCTTGTTTTGCTTAACATTATGCTTGTGAGATGTATCATTATTTTTACAACAGATTACTATATAGCCATGAGAATAAATAACCATGGTATCCTAGTGTGCTTTACTATAATTATTCTTTCTACTGTTGAGCATTTTGGTAGTTTTCAGGTTCTGATTATTGTGAATACTGCTGCTACAAACACTCTGACATGTATTTTGGTAAATATATGGGCACATTTCTGTTGGATATATACCTAGGAGTGGAAAGGACATAGAGTATACGTATAATCAGTTTTTCAGTATTTTAAGTGTTCCGTGAACTGTGGAGAGCAGAGGATTGTATTTTAATGTCACTCAAGGAAATTTTATGGAAAAGAATGGTACTAACACGTTCTAAGAGCCTATTATGTGCCAGACACTTTGCTAGATGTTTTCCTGGCAACTTCAAAGTAGGGAATGCGATGGGCCTTTGCCCACATCGTTCCTGTGCCACCATTCCAGAAAGCAGCTCCAAGGTTAAAGCCGTGTGTTTTATTTTGTTTCCAGGTGGATTGTTATTAACATTTTTGGGGCAGGGAACTATGGCTTTTATGTGATTGCCATCCTAACCCCTTTCTTCAAGCTATTTCTCTGGCCACTCTGCTCTGTCTCCCCAGTTGTCTTTAGCTCCTTTCAAATCCCTACTGTTCACCTTCTGTTTATTCATTATGATTACCTGGATTCAGTCTAACAGTATCTAACATTTTTAGACTTCAGAGTGACTTTTGGTCCTGGTTTCTCAGAGGCCAAATTGCTGGAAAATCCCCCACAGTAGTCCCCCTCTTCTCATTTAAAGAACAGCAGCACCCCATATTCTTCTAGTCCAACCCCATCTTCCTCGTTTCCTAAATTTCCAAACTCTCTGATCCCCAAGTGGCAGGATCTGCATTGTGGTTCTTCAGCAGGCACACTGGACAAAAGCAGTAGGAAAAACTGTGTGTGTGCGCGCGCGTGTGTGGGTGTGACAGGGCAAGCAAGCACATGTCCTGTCCTGAATGACTAAATGTAAACACCCAAGGAGGCTAGGACACCCCAAGAGTCAGCTATTTGGCATTGTGGACTGCAGATAGAGACTGGTTAATCACCAACTGACTTTCAGTCAGAGGCTTTGGTGTTTACTTATGGCTAACATCTGTCTTCTCTCAATCAATCTTCTTCCTATACTCTCATCTTCCTCGCCTACAGATCCTGACTTTGACGACTCTCTTGACTTTCTCATTCTACTGGAAATGCCCAGAGGCACATTTGGCTCTAGCTGACCCTAAGAGGTGATCCAAGCCTCATCAGCAGTGGGTGGGCTGAGCCGCTGGTTCTTGCTTATGCCCTCCCACTATTCTAGGAGAAGGGTCCAGCTGGAGAAAATCTGGGACTAGACCAGAAATCCAGCAAGCAAACACTTCCCGTATGTGTGAGTCTGTCTCAACCCTGCATTTAATCATAGCCAGCCCACCCACCACCCTGCCACAGCTGGCACATGCAAACCGTTCAGAGATGGCATCTGCCTTTGCCCCAGACAGGGTCCTCCTGATGATAGCTGCTGCTGCTGCTTCTGCACTGGCCTCTCTGGGACAGGAAGCCCTGGGTCCATAGCCACAGTTTCAGGTTGACCTCTTATTTTCCACTGCCTGTCTGGGCTGAGTGGGCTTCAGCTTCTTTTTCTTTTACCATCCCTACCCACTGCTCGAATGTTGGTTCTCCTAAAGAGCCTTGACACTCGGAATCCCACAAGATTGCCACTGAATCCAGCACCCATCTGCACAACATCTAACTCAGGGGTTTTAGGCAATAGCCCTCCTTCTTCAATACGAGAAAAGAGGCATCCATTAAGAGCACATAGCATCATGGATATGCAGGGGTTTGAGCATGTGCCAGAAGATGTACTGGAACCTGTTGTTTCTGTATTAAAATTTAAATTAAACTTATTAACATCCTATTATTTTAAAAGATATTTTAACCATTATGGAATATAGAGTAAAAATACTATATTATCTTGAGTCTACAGTTCTGGTCTTATGTCTGCCACAGGATCTCAGTTTCTTAACCACTCATATAAATTTGTTGTAACAGGCGATTCCTTAGGTCCTTTCTAGGTGTTTAAGTCAGAAATGCGTTGAGTATATCACTGGACAAGTGACTGTGCTTCAGGATCTAGGTTCTCGCCATGGCCAGTGTGGCTCAGTTAGTTGGACGGTCCTGTCAAGAGGCAACCGATCAATATTTTCTCTCATAGCAGTATCTCTCTCTCCCCTCCCACCTTCCTCTCTCTCTCTGGAATCAATGGATATATCCTTGGGTGAAGATTAAAATAAAAAGATGTAGGTTCTCCTGTAAACTCTAGATTCTACTCCGAATTTTATGCATTCTTTTGTCAGTTTCCCCAGATTTCAAAAAGAATAAGACCAGTTGTCCAAAGTAATTACAAAGACTATGTCCAGGTGAATGTGACCCTGAGTTATGAAAAGTTCTTACTCTGAGGCACTAGCTGCCCTAACATTCTATTGTCAGTTTTCACATTATTTTCTATAATTTCTTTTTAACCCAATTTTCTTTTGTATTTTCCAGTGAAAACAGGACACAGTTCCTTAAAGTGTCACAACAATGATTTCCCTTATCATTCTGTGCTTTAGAACTTTGCTTCAGGTACTTTTAAATGAGCAGTCCCGAAATCTTGAAATTAAACTGCCAGTTATTAGAGATGATATTTCATGCCTCACATGGGGCGCACCTCCTTTTCATATTGCATTTGTGATAGACAGTTCTTTGCATGAATAATAGAATGGCCCTGAATGAATTCACATCAGCTCTGCCCGAGGGAGAAACGCAAGGTGAGCGCGGTGACTCCTACTAGTGTGATTCTTTGCCTGTTGACATTCCTTCCAAACTTTTCTTCCTCGGGCTGCAGCCATGTGTATTAAATAAATGATAAACACCATTCCTCTCACACAGCCCTTACCGTTTGAGCTACAAAGAATGCTTTGCAGGTAGTTTAGAGGTTAATATCACTGAATTATTTATTTATTCTGTATAGTTTAAACATCCCTACTTTCTGCCTTTATTCTAACCTTTCTAGTGACTGATTCTGAGTGGGCGAAATATATAATCTCCAACAAGGACAGATTACAAAGATGGCCTCTGTCTTTGGTGGAAGAAAAAGAACATGAGGAGCACATTTTATTTCTTAATTTATTGGAGAGAAGTTCACATTTTTTTTCCACAAGAAAACAGTTGGGAGAATATAGATGCTTGAAAAAGAAAAAAAAAAAACAGATGGGAGAAGGTACCAAGATGTTCTTCCACAAGGGCAGACTCCCAAATGGTGCAGCTCTCCTAAACCCTGAGCTGTATATTATGTCTATCCCTTCCCGCATAGAGTTGTTTAGATTATTATTGTTCAGATAAAAGGTGAATAAACTGAACAAAGGCATCCTTAAAGAGTACATAAAAAGGAGAAGAATTGCAAAAAGCATCACTCATCCTGAGGAATGAAATTGCCAGGCAGCTGCCCCTACACTGCCTTATCACTCTTTTAAAGTCCTTGAAGAATCTTCAGATTTACAAATGGAAAACCATCACACAGGTTCCTGCCTTCCTTTTAAGTCTCATTTCTATCATAACTTTATACTCCAAGGCATCCTTTTCCTGTTAACTGCCGCTTTAACTTTTACCATCATTTTGTAGCTCATTGGCTGACCATTTTCAAAAAGAAGCAACGTTTTTATGATCACTTTCATGAGTGATCACGAACAGAAGACAACCAAGCTTATTCACAGCTAAATCATTTCATCCCACCTATCATGTCAGCCCTGTGTCTCCCTCAGAGTGGACATCCCCGAAAGGACGTGTCTGAACGTTAGAACTCCAGATTGGAGCAGTCTTCTGTTCATGATTCCTTATCTCTTTCCTCTTGGAGTCCACTTGTCTGACCTGCAGAAAATATGAGAAGCCAGGTTCTGGGTGGGCTGTTCCCGTCTACTGCGTTCGGGATCCCCACCCCCGCGGACCTTTTTCAGCACACACAGGTGTTCTGAGGAGGCTGTATGTGAAAACGTGAACTGGTCTAGAAAGTGGTTGCCAGATGTTTTGCTGTAAAGGAAATCTTGAAAATAGTCTAAAAAGCTGACACTACATCTTTACTATCAGGCTGATATCAGAGTTCTGTCTTATACAGGCAGCTGAGGTTCTTTTAACTACTGTTGACTACACTGTTTCCTTCACCTTCCCATACTTTGTTCTAGCTAGCTTGAATATGACAACAGAGTGGAAACAAGGCAAATAAACATCAAGGTAATGGCCTTCATTTTTGTACCCCAGGGTCAGAGCTGTCTCGAGTATTTCAACCTAAATTATTTGACGAACTAACTTCTTCTCTTTGGTTCCCTTCCTCAATGACACCATCCTTTTCTGAGATTATCCAGTGTCAAAACATCAAAGGTTCATTTACTAATTTTCACTAATTTATCATTCACCATATTTAATTCATCAAGTAAGCCGTGTATCTGTCCATTCATCTCAACTACTAAAATTCAATTCTTGTTTTGATTTTATGCTTGATAAAGTCAAGTCTCCACAGCCGCAGGCCTGAGATGGCTGGCACACCTGCCGTTTCTCCCCCACTTCGCAGTGCTACGTGCTAGAAGGGGAAGCGAATTAATGGGCCGCCTAATCTGGGCAAGCGCTTTAGTGGTTGTTTTACATGGTCTGTTTTACTTAGTCTTCACATTATCTGTTTGAAGTAGGCATTGGTAACTTAGTTTTAGCAATGTTGAAATAAAGGCCTAGAAAACTTAAGAAAATCACTTCGGCGTCACAGAGCCAGAAAGTGGTAGAGCTAGGATGGAAACCAATACCTGGTTTACCATAGATTTTATAGAATCTGTATAAATAGCCGGCTGTCTTTCACTAAATACGTAACTGATTGGATAAGTAAGAGAGCAAGGGAATGAATGGATGATTTTACCCATGAATGCATAAATGAGAGGAGTAGTGGGCAAAAGACTTGTAATATAATTTTATGTCATTTTGCGAGCAGAGGACTGTGGTCTGTCAAGTGCTATTACATAGTAGTTGCTGTCACCACTGCTGTGAATATTCAGTCCTCGGGTCTGTAACAGTTCTTCCCCCTGTGCACGCCACAGTCCACGTTCTTACTTAGGACAGCAAAGCACAACTTAATAAGCTAGTATTGAAAGACTTCTGATTGGGAATGTATTAATGCTTCCTTCAATTAGTTTCCTCCACAGTTAATCCCATTTACTTTTCCTGTTTGGGCAACCAGCTGTTAGAGGTTGCCAGGCAACCAAGAGATGAAGGGAGGGAGGTTGGGGAACGAATGGAGACCCAGAGGCTTCAACCAAGGTGAATATTAAATGAGAATCAAATGTCAGGGAGGATTTATTTTAGGGAACAAACAGATCATTCCAAAGTGAACATTAAAAAGGTGAACTAAATTCAGTACAGAACATTTGTTTTTTCAGTATTTATATTCTTAGCATAATCTAATTTTTCTTCTGAAGCAGTGTGGCAACAAAGAGCCCAGGGGATTAGATTTTGAGAGAAAGGAAAAAAAGTGTGGCTTCAGGGAAAGCAAGAGTGGTCGTGAAATGGCAGCTCTCCTCTGGGGACGACCATGTGGTTTCTATAGAAGTGGATTAAACGGCGGAGTGTGTTTAGTCCTGCAGAGTCTTCAGAAGCACAAGTCAGGAGGGCAGATCTTGTAGGAAATACTAATATTGTAGAGATGTGAGTTAGTAAGTAAATAAGTAAGTAGCTAAATCATACATACATACATACATACATACATTCTCGGGTTGGGGGGTGGGGGGTAACAGGGCATTACATGCAGATACCAGAAGTAAGAGGGGAAATAGAATTCGGGCATTCATGCCGCAGTTGCATATATTCTAGATACTCATCCCTCCCCATGTCAGTCCTGGGACTGTTGGTGGTGGCAGGCTGATCCTTAGAAGGCGGACCAGGCCACTCCAGCTTTATCCTGGAATAAAGTAATTGCCTGGGAAAGACAGTCACACAGTCTCCTCTCAGACACACTGGTTAAGTATAGAAGGGAAGGACAGTGCAATGAACTAAAAGTAAAGAAAAAACCTGGTGATCTTGCGTAAGGAATGTCTTTCTCTCTTTTTTTTTTTTTATTGCTTTATTGTTGTTCAGTTACAGTAATCTGCAATGTCTTTCATTTTGGGACCCCTGCAATATGTTGGCAACATGCTGCCTGTTTGACAAAGGTATTTTTCATTGAAGAAATACAAGGGTGCATTCACATCTCTGGATAAGGACTATACATAACAGAAATTGCAGGAATTGCTGCAAAGATTTCAACTAAATCTAAAATTCCAAAGCCCACCAGGGTTGTTATGTCACCTTTGGCATGTCGAGCACTAATCCAGATTTGAAAACACTGCAGCATTCTTTTTCATGAAAAGAAAATGAGAATGTTTCAGTTAACTTCCAGTCTCGTATTCTCAAAAGGCAATTATTTCTACCAGTTCCATGGGAATTTAACTGAAATAAAGGAGGGAGAGAGAGACTAAGAAACTGAGAGATTGAGAGTTGTCCTGTTTTATATAAACAGAAGAATTTATTGGTTGACATGTAAACAACTATATGTCTTTTAATTAAGTAATAACAAAGCATTTTAAAATCTAAGGTTAGATTAAATAAACATAAATTATACAGATATATCTCACTGGAAGTTATTTATATTTAGTAAATACAAATGCATAAAATAATATAGATTTAATTATCTACTCAATTTAGAGTGAATACCATTTCATGCTAGCGTCAATTCGCATATGTGAACAAGTAACTTAGACATCAGGATGAGACAGTAGAGATGACCACGGCTTCATGAATTACTACTTTCCGTTCTCTCCTTTCTAATGTGTGAGTGTGACGCCAATATGTGGAACCAGAGAAACGAACAACGCTCCCATTTGCCCGCCGAGTAAGAAAAACATCTGTTGTATGAGATGACTTGGTGTCAGGAATTTCCAGCCAAATGAATGACTTTTGTTATTTAGGACCTTCTGTGCCAATGTGAAAGTGGCCCTCTTTTATAGAACCATTTATGTGATAGCATTTCTTGTAATGAATTTGTCTGTTTGGAGGTAACCCCAGCTAGACTAGGTGTTCTACTGGATTTCACATCTTCACTCAGGGTCTTGGGAGAAAAGATCACAGAATAATATTACTCTTCACTTAAAGAAAGTAGGTCTAAAGAGACAATCATTCAGCATCAAAAATATTTGTTGGATGCCACATTAAAAAAAGTGCTGACCAAAACACTAAACTGAAATGACACGTGCGTCCATATGTTCATTGTGCATTATTTGCAATAGCCAAGATAAGGAAGCAACCTAAGTGTCCACCAGCAGATGAATGGATAAAGAAGTGGTGCACTTATACAATGGAATATGACTCAGCCATAGAAAAGAATTAAATATTGCCTCCTGTAACAATATGGATGGATCTACAGAGTGTTGTGCTGAGTGAAATAAGTCAGACAAAGGAAGACAAATGCCACATCATTTCTAAAAAACAAAATAAATGGACACGCAGAACAGAAACAGACTCATAGATAGAGAACATTTTCATGGTTGCTAGATTGGAGAGGGGTTGGAGAGATGGGTAAAAACGAAGAAGGGGTTAAGAAGTGCAAATAGGTAGTTACAGAATAGCCGTGGGGATGTAAACTACAGTAACAGTGTAATGACTATGTGTGCTTCAGGTGGGTGCTAGACTTATCAAGGTGTTCCCTTTGTCAGATGCGTAAATGTCTAATCACTGGGCCGTATTCCTAAAATTAATATAATACTGTACATCAACTGTATTTAAAAAATAAAACAATTATTTTATAAAACACAAATACTGACAGCATCTCAATTCAGGCTGAAAAATATATATATTTTTTAAAAGCAAAATAAAATTTTAAGCAATGATAAAAAATTAAAAATAGGCAAAGGACTTTAATAGGCTTTTCCCTAAACAACTGGGCAATTTGCCAAATGAGTTTTTAAAAAACTTATCAAAATGGCCAACAAGTACATGAAAAGATGCTAAACATCATTAATCATTAGAAAGATGCAAATCAAAAACACAATGAGACCCCATTTCACCCCGATTCAGATGGCTACAGTAAAAAATAGAGAGGGGTTGGGGTGGAGGGATTGAGCAGGAAGAAGAAAGAACTCATGGGCACGGACAGCAGTGTGGTGTCAGGGGAGGGGCTGGTGGAAGTGGAAGAGGATGTAAGGGGGATAAATAGTAATGGGAAAAATACAATAAATAAACTTAAAAATAGAAATAAAATATAAGTCAAAAAACAAATTGAGAGCAAGGACTCACAGAGGTAGCTTCACAGCAGCATTTACAGTGGCATTATTTATAATCATCCAAGGGTGGAAACAACCCAAGTATCCATCAATAGACGGTAGGTGCGGTTTAGACATACAACGGAATATCATTCAGCTTTAGGAAGGAGTGACATTCGCACGCTACAACATGGATGAACCTTAAATACATTGCTAAGTGAAAGCAGTCAGATACAAAAGGTCAGTTATCGTATGGCTCCACCTATATGGGGTACATGGAATACACAAATTCATACAGACAGAAAGTAGGATAGAGGTTTACCAGGGGCTGGAGTTATTGCCCAATGAGTACAAGTTTCTGTTGGGGAAGATGAAAACATTTTGGAAACGGATGATGTGATGGTTGCAAAACATTGAAAATGCACTTAATGCCAGTGAATTGTACACTTAACAATGGTTAAAATGACAAAATTTATGCTATATATATTTACTACATTAAAAACTAAAAAAAACATTTCTACTCCCTAACACCATAGACCAAAACATGTCACAAGCTACAGAATCATTGAAGGTTGGAATATTGATTCATCATCTCCCTGTGTCCTTGTAAACATTCCATGCTAAGATGCCATGATGTTATGAGTGACTTTTTTTATATACATAGGACCTCCGAGCACTAAATTGGTCAATTGCCTTTGGTTAATTATAAGCTTAAGCCGTTTTCCCACCTAGGTAGTATTTACACTCGATGTTGGGGGAGGAATTTGGAAAAAACTGACTCCTGGAAATGAGACCCTCACTGCACCTGGTGTTTTCCCCATTTTCACAGTGCAGAACAAAATCCCCATAAGAATCAATCAATACTTGAGAAGCTAAGTAAAAGAAATTTTTACCAGATTGTGCACTGTGAGCAGTGACCTGCAGCATTTTCTGAAGCCAGAGATCCTTGAATTTACGTAATGATCATTCTTTGTTGACTCACAAGAAATAGAAGGGCAGAATGGGCCCCAGTGACTAGTATTAATCTTCCATCAGTCTCTTGGCCATTCAGATCCAAACTTGGGGAAACAGATGGCAGTAGATTCACCAATCTTGGCCATGGTCCCGTCTGGGAACTAGGTGACTAGAGGAACCTCATAGTATTTTTACATCTTACAGTATCTTATAGTAGATATGTTAGCATTTGCAATGCTTTACTCTCTAGTGTTCTGTAAGAGGATTATATATTGCTACCCTAATTGACTTTAGGGCTGGAGAAATTACTTGCTCTAGTCAATGGAAGGTGAATATATGTAACTTACAACACTTCTCTGCAGAAACTTTTATAGGCAAGTTTCTGCCTCTGCTTCTGCTCTTTCCCCAGTGTGTTTCAGATTTGAGCTGCTCCTTCCGCTCTGGGATGAGAAGGAAGATAGAGTAGAGCCATAGCCAAGCTGTGTCCAATGGGTAACATGAGTGATATATCAACCTGTTTTTTGGTAGGCCACCGCAACATGAAGATTGGAAGGAAAGCGAAGCTGACAAATGCAGATGTCTACCCAAAGTGTCCACCCCTTAACTCTTTCTTAAAATAGCCAGAGAGCACATGAAGCCTTGATATTACCTACATTAAAATACTGGATTGGCCAAAAAGTTCATTTGTTTTTTTCCTTAAATGGCTATAGTAGCGCTTAGTTGCCTTAACTTTATTTGAAACAATTTTGTTAGGTTGTATTGTGACAGCTGTCATATCAACATGCATTTTTAAAAAAACTTATCAAAATTGGTGAATTTTTGAGTAGCCATTTTAATATTGAAGATGGAAGAAAATACACAACATTTTTGGCATGTTATGCTTAATTATTTCAAGAAAAGTAAAAATGCAACTGAAATGCCAAAAGAAAAAAAAAAGATGTGTGCAGTGTATGGAGAAGATGCTGTGACTGATCAAATGTGTCAAAAGTGGTTTTTGAAATTTTGTGCTGGAGATTTCAGATTTCTGGCTGGATGATGCTGTGCAGGGAGACCAGTTGAAGTCAATAGCAATCCAATTGAGACATTAATTGAGAACAAGCAATGTTATACCATGCAGGAGAGATAGCTGACATACTGAAATATCCAAATCAATAGTTATTGGTGAAAATGAAAAAATGTGTCTTTTATGGAAAAAAACCATATGGACTTTTTGGCCAACATGATATTTTTTGCTCATATACTATTGGCTTTAGTCAGAAAATCGTGTCTACCATTTAAAAATATGTCTTGTGCTCTCAGAAGCTTCTGGTCACAATAATGCAAATAAGTTAATGAATTAAAATAAATAACTTAAATGATTAAACATTTGTCTTTAAGTACTATACCTATGAAACAGATAAGACAAGGCCCTGTCCTCATGAGAGGAGGGACAGTGAGGATACTAATAATGGAACGCGAAACTTCTTGAAGTGGAGACATGGTCAGGAAAGTAACACAGTCCGTTTGTCCATGCAACAGTGTGTCCCACTACTGCATGAATCCTTCCTTCATCTTCACCTGTGGTCTCAAGCTCCACAAATAGAAGGGCAGAATTGTGCCAACGGTGACCCACAGACTACTCCAGCTCTGGGCTGCCCTCTCCCCTCAAGTCTTTTCTCTCACATAACACATTTAATCCTTCAAAAAATCTAGCCTGGCTGGTGTAGCTCAGTGGACTGAGCGCGGGCTGGGAACCAGAGGGTCCCGGTTCGATTCCCAGTCGGGGCACATGCCTGGGTTGTGGGCCAGGACACCAGTGGGGGCCATGTGAGAGGCAACCATACACTGCTCTTTCTCCCTCCCTTCTCCTCTCTCTAAAAATAAATAAATAAAATCTTTAAAAAAAATTATATTAAAAAAAAAATCTCGCTCACCCTATCTTTAATAGATACCCATAATCTGGTCCTCTGTCACCACCTCCACTGCTAACAACTTGGTTCCAGCTGACACCGTCTTTTATTTAAACTATTGTAATAGCCTAAACGATCTCTCTGCTTATAGTCCTACCTGCCCTTCCCTACCACCCCCACCAACTAATTTCCAAAAAGTGGCTAGTGGGAGACTTTTCAAGCATGAGTTAAACCATGTTGCGCCTATGTTCAGAACCTTCCATCAGCTCCCCATTTCAATCAAAAGAAAGCCCAAGTTCTCTCAGTCACTTACCAGGCTCTGTCTGTCTCCACACTCTTACCGCTGCCTCTTCTCTGGAAGCTTCTGCTATGATTTCCTTGGCCCCGGATGCTTCACACATGCTCACTGAGGCAGTCTCCCACTGAAAGGACTTCTCAATTCTGTTCCTCCTTCTTAGCATGCTCTTCCTTACCTACCTTCATGGCCTGCTCTCTCTCTTCCTGCAGGTCCCTGCTCAAATGTCAGCTCTTCACTGACCAACAATGTCTATGCTGTGGAGACTGGACTTTTAAATAATACAAAAGGGACATTCTACCAGTAGATTTTTTTTTTTTTTTTTGGTTGAAAGGCTGATAGTAAAGAACAACAATGGCTAAAAAATTTAGAAAAACTGCAAACTAGTATTATTGTCCCTGAGGATGTCTGGCCGAGGTGTAGCTCCACTCCTTCTAAACAAACGGAGTACATGAGGAGTGGATGAAGTCAAGCGTTTTCCAGATGAAACATCCAAGGCGGATATTTAATGGCAGGCAAGTCAAGGAGGGAAGAGGCCCCAAATCTAAGGTGGAAACTGTTTGAAGGGCCGTGAAAATTTGCGTGATCCTGTTTGGAGTTCCTGGGTGCTAGGAGGGCAGAAGGAGCTGCTTTTTTATATAAGATTACAGATCATACATTGCTTTTGTATTCATATATTTCTGCCAGAGAAGACACCTGAGCCAATGCGTATGGTCTTACATCTATTATCTGAAGCTTCATTATCTTCTCCATCCACCTCACTCACGTGATTCCAAACCCATCTCTGTAATATGGGAGCTGAAGAGGGAGGCTGAGAACTCTACCACAGGACTCTCACTGCAGCTGGCATCTAGGATAGAACTGAGAGCCCGATGTGAGATTTTATTAAGCCCGTAACGTTGTCTGCCTCTTCTCCCTACTGACAAACTGAAGCATTTGTCGTATTTCCCTTCCTATGAAATTTTTAGGGAATAAGGATCATTTCCTTTTAAGTGATAACACCTTTACTCACAAACTCTTCTTTGCTCTGCCCTCTATACCACTCTCTTGTCCCACCAAATATCTGTAACTCTTGCGATAGTCTTCTCTCTACGCCTTCTACAACTCACGTATTTGACATTATTTTAGAAAGCTATTTTCACCATTATCATTTAAAAAAATTTTAATCCTCACTCAAAGATATTTTTTCATTGTTTTTAGAAAGAAAGGAAGGGAGAGAGAGAAACGTTGATGTGAAAGAGAAGAATAGATTGGTTGCCTTCCGTATGTGCCCAGACTGGGAATCAAACCCACGGCCTAGGCATGTGCCCTGAATGGGAATCAGACCCTCAATGCTTTGGTTATGGGACAACACTCCAAGCAACTGAACCACAGCAGGCAGGGCCTGTTACCATTTTTTGATGTCTTAACACTGTGATAGGCGTCTTGCTGTGTTTGATTATGTTTATCTAAGCTAGATCTGTCTTTAGCTATTCTATCTCAAGTCCAAACAAAGTAGGCAGCGGTAAGCAAAATTTGGCTTCTGGTCTCCTGTGAAATCAAGTTAACATGCTCCACCTGTTGATATCTTTTATGTAAAAGAAATTTTGTGTGTCTGCACACACCATGCAGAATTTATACTCTTGATTTCTCAGGAAATCTCTTTTCTTCGATGTAGGAAGAACACATTAAAATGGATAAATTATTCATGTTAGTTTTATGAAACAGAAAAAGAAATAAATGTGTGATTGGAAAATGTACTGTTCCGCTCCTTGAACCCCTGATTGAACACTGGGCATTGATTGAAAGGACGCTGTGGGGGGGGAACTGTGATAGAAAATAAAGGAGCAGACAAAAGATGTAGTACCTTCATTTTGAGAGGTTTACAGAGGGATGCAGAAAGAAATGGTGAAAGTGAGTGGCAGTGTATTTGGCTGATACCTACTGGCTATATAAAATTGCTTTTGGACATGTTTCATGATTCCTCATAAAACAAAGGCTTAATAAGTTTACTTGGCAGCTGATGGGCAAAGTTTAAAAAAAATTAAATGACCTTTTCCTTTCAGCAGTTCCCGGCAATACTTTCTTTTTATTTTAAGCAGATGAGTTTTTCAAACAATGATTGCTTTTAGAACCATCAAGAAAGCTTGTAAAGCATGAATTTGGTGAGTTAGGTCCTGAGATCTGAATGGCGAGCTAGCTTGGTGCACACAGGGCAGGGCCTAGAAGGTCTGGTGTTTCCAGGCACACAGACAGACAGACAGACAAGACAGGGGCAAACACTAGCCTGGCACCATCCGAGCAGCAAACCACAGGATGTATTTTTTAGCTCCCTGGAGCCTGGCATGTTAAGCTGGGGCCTGGGTTCTGTGTACAGGGTGAGCAGTGAAGGGGGCTGGCCTTAGATGGAAAAGATATTTATTAGTCGTGATAGCTTTTTCATTGAAACTCCATTTCCTGGGTGGAGGGGTGTACCAATTTAAATATTTGCTACTTGTTTTATGTTGCTCGGCAGTCTTTGCTTCTTGTCTGTCTCCCAAGAGTGCTCTTGATGAGATAGTTTTTCTTATCAGGAAATTGATTTTCTTGCATCTCTTTCTGAGATTACTGAATCCAATCTTGGAGTAGAATAACTCAATTCCTGGGAAAATGTCTAATTTGGGAACCTGGTGGTTTGTTTCTTTTTCCTTTTCCTAATCACAGCAACAAAGCTGACTGTGAGCATGCCAGCGACAGGGCAGAGAGGGGGTCTCCAGGCCTGCCGGGTCCTTCCCCCGCGTGCGGCAGCCAGCCTCCTCCAGCAATGCTCTGCTTCCCGCCGGGTTCGGCATCTCCTCTTCCCACTCTGGGAAGCATCCTGCTCTGATGTAGCCCTTCATTCTCTTTCTCGAGGTCTAAACCTCAACTGAGCTTTCTCAGCCTTATTCCATATGCACCCTGACAAATCCTTACTGGGCTATCTGCCCTTACAATTGTGTGTTTTTGCTTTTTTGGTCCAAATGACCCAAGTTCACTACTCTTCTCTTGCGATGAAAAGGCAACTTCGTGACCTAAATGTTGGATTAATAAAAGCTGTATTTCTGGGTTCAAGATGGGTTCAAAGTGCTAGTTGCACTTTGTATTTTTCCATAAGAAATGGCACTTAGTAGTTTCATTATTTGTAGGGCCTTTGCCATGATACCTTAGAGAGAGGTGATGCGTATATTCATACCTTACCTTGGTGTTTTATCAATGACCAATATTTGTTTAGCCTACAGTGACAACAGGGAGTTGGAAATCAGTCTGTGTGTCTACTTTGCTTAAGTTCTAAAATCAGAGCTAGTTTGATTTTGATACACATGGATATGGTTATTATAAACAATTATAGCAAGAATGCCCAATTTTCTGTAATTAAAATACTTGGTATATTCAATAGATTGGACTTTGCCCTGTGACCATTGTGCTGTTTCTATGTAGAAAAGTGTATTCAATTAAGCCTTGCATTATATACACTTTGTCCAAAAAAATGTTTTTCAAGTTGCTTGTGGTGTTGCTGGTATTTATTCTGCAGCGTCAGCAGCACTTGGGGGCCAAACACAGAGAGAAGACTGTAGTTGAAGCAACATTTTTTTATTTTTGTTCACATTCCAACATTCTTAAAACTGCCTAAAAAGACATGCTGGAGCTGTGTTCTGAAAGGACTTCTGAGAGCCGGGGACTACAGGAGGAGTTAAGAACCTCATCGTCCTGAAGGGGGAAAACGCTGTGGGAATCTCGCTCCCTTCCCAGACTTAGTGACAATGCTAGTTCATTTAAAGTATCTTTTTCAAAACTAAAGTAAAAATTGTAAAATGTTACAAAAAGAGTTTCTGTGTTGTTTCTCATTTTCTTGCTTCTTTTGGAGGTAGGAAGAGGACAATTCTCCTTGTAAATAAGATGATTCTATCTTCTGCAGAAAAAAAAAAAAAAAAACCCTCAAAACAACCCATTGTACTCTCTTGGCAGAATGCCCCGGGTCTCTTTCTGCAGGATTTTACCTCTGTACTTTGAAGAGACCTTCATTTTTCTCCCCTACTTCTAGCTGAAAGGCTAGGTGTGAGGTGGAATGTGTATATTACCTAAATTTTTATTCTTTTCTTTTCAGCTATTGCCAACAATTGACAAAGACAAAGATGGGAAACTCGATCTCAATACTTGAGAATATTTATGTCTCCTATTCTCTGCCTGGAGTGGAACAAAATCTGAAACATTTAATTCTCTTGTGCAATATTTCCTTTGTCTCTGCTGCCTTGGTTTTGAAAGGAATCATTAAGACACTTGCAGCCTTCGCCTGGCCCTCGGCTGTTACCAGAGCAGGGGAGCCAAGAGGAGCAGCCAAAGAGGGGACCTGGGAGTCAGGTCCCAGCAGAAAGGCCTTTATTAACTCTGTCCAGCAGTTTTGCCAACCATACAACAAAGGCAAATAAATGTAATTATTTCTCTTATAAGATTTTAAAAAATCGTTTGTTGTATTTTTGCATGTGCGAGCATATGAAGTAAGATCATGTATGAGAAATTATTTTTTTAAATCATAGGTTAGATAAATATAAATTATTGACCTTACTTTTCCAATTTCAGTGGGAGCCAGGCTTGCACAGTTGAAGGAAGATGTGCCTTTTCCTCTAGTCGGCTACTAATTTCTCTAAATGGGCACATGACTTGCCACAAACAGTTTGGTCCCTTTCAAGGCCTCATGTCACTATGAGTGCACAGATTCACCCCCTGAAAGGATTATTGGTGGAGTGTAAGCGAGGGCCGAGCATTGTCGAGCCAGTGCTGCCCGGGGGCGCAGAGCCCCCATGGCAGAGAGCCGGGAGCTTTGAACGAGGACTTAGGAACTGCATGTAATGATAGGTACGGAATGTTTGTCATAGGCCTTGCAGTTATAATGTGAAGAGTCAAATGTTAGAATTAAGCGCAGAGTTAAAAAAGGAGGTTCAGATCCAAACGGGGTTAAGTTAGAAATTCTGTTTGTTATATTCTTGGTTCTACAGTTAAAAACGATTAAGTTGGGGGCCAAAACAGGTGATACATCTTTCTTCTGATATTAGCTAAGAGATTTTCCTTAGCCTTTTAGATACCTGTCACAAGTTTGTTCCACTGTTAGCTTCACTCCGTCACGTACATGTATGCATATACACCCAATATTGCCTTCCTGACTAGCCTGCTGCCTTCTTGCTAGCTTGTGAAGTGAAATTTGGCAGTGTTTTCTCTTGACCTGGTATCACTAAACTATTCTTGACCCCAAACATCCCAGGTGTCAATTTGCTGGTTTAATAAAGTATTTATGCTAATCTGTTAGAGGTGGAAGTCTATGTGTCAAGCTTCTAGTTTAATTAAGGACTTGCATTTCAAATTCAGCTCCCTTCCTGCACCTCTCCACTCCACCCTGTTTCCCTTACCTAGTTGTGTATGTGTACAAGACTTGTTATCCGATGCGGGAGGTCACAAAGCTACAGACCACAGCAATCTAGTAAGGGACTTTTGGAGAGATGGAGAAGTGGCATATGAGTGTACACAGGTATTTCTGTGTATACAGCAATTAGCCCAACTGCACCAAAGAATGGCTGCCTTTAGAAATAACAGCTGCTACCACATTGCTCCCTTTTCCATAGATAGTTGCTTTATAGCCTTGTGAATAGAGACACAACTTGAGCACAGCGATTTTCAACCTTTTTCATCTCATGGCTCACATAATCTAATTAGTAAAATTCTGCAGCAAACCAAAAAATATATCTTTTGCCTATCTGACAAAAAAAATAGATGTAATTTTGATTCATTCACACTGGGATGGCTATTGTTGGGTTGGCTTTTGCCATTTTTTTAAGTTGACAGTCCAAAAGAAACAAAGTCAGTGCCCTGTTCAACAGTCAGGTATCACATGTTTAAAAATTCTTGCAGAGCACCAGCGTGCCTGCTGGTCTAGCGAGCTAAACATTAAAGTCACAAAAACTCACGGCCCGTCCAGATAACCACCTGGCATCTACACATTCACTGAAGTCTCTGTAGATGAAACAGAAAATAAGGCAACAGGGAATACTAACGTAAAGACAATTTATGTACCTGACTACATTTTATAATAATGTAAAAGTAAAGAACTAGATATACTACTTTAAGAGGTTTCCTTTTGAAAGGCAAAATATATATATAACATGGTGACTATTTTATCAAGATCCAAAAATTGTAATGGAAAAATACCCTTTCCTTTAATGGATGAGCAAACTCGACTATAAATATTCACACAATTGGTCACCAAGTATAATTCAGGTCTGTGTTTGAGGAGCATTTCTCATATGAATATGCTTTAACACCTGCCTCCCTTTAAAGCTCACTGTTCGGGAAGGAAAATTGGTGGGCACGTGGTTAGGTGGAAAAGGAAGAATTCAAAAACTCATCTTTACATTTTTTTGTCTATAAAACAGAAAATAACTGTAATTATAACACAGCCCCCTCCCCACCTGCTGCCGAAACCGTTTTCAAGCTCTTTTTGAGAATCTCTTCCTACTTTTCAAAATGAATCATCAGAGAGAAGGTATTTTTCCTTGTTCAAGGGCACACAAACCTCAGGCAGAATCTCTGTTGCAAGCCACTTGGTGAATAGGTTATCATTAGTGACGCACAGTGAAATGCAGAATCAGATTCTTTTGAAAAGAATAAATACCATAAAAAAGTTTAGGACCTGAGGGTACAGACAATGTTATGATGTCTCAATGGCTTTATAAAGCAGACATCTCACCTAATATGTATGTTAGTTCTCAGTTTTGTTTCTTGCATAAGATTCTGGAATCTCTCTTTTAAACAACTGTCATCAGGTGATTTAGTTCTAATCAGTGGTTCTCTGACCTTTTTATAGAACGCGTTACTTTTTTTCCTTCCACTCTTATCTGTGTGATCCCATTCCTATCCCCTGAATTTTAATAAAGAGTGAGCATAATTATAAAGCATCATGCCATTTTGCATAAAAGGGGACAGTCTTGAAGGAGACATTCATTTATGCACTCATTACATACCGAATCTGTGTCTGCTCTGCGCCAGGCAGTGGCCTGGGTGCCATGGAGACAGTAGTGGTTTAGAGGCTCCTCCTCACAGGGAACTACAGTTCTTACTAAACAAGTAAACAAGCAAATGCACAAAGTGACTACCATGGCGGAAAGGCTCTAAAGGTAATGAAAACGGTGCTCAGGGAAGCCTCCTAAGAAGACAGCATTTGAGATGAGTACAAGGAGCCAGGAAGGGGCAGTGGGGATGATTTCCACATGGAGAGAAACGCAGACACAAATGAGATAGGAAAGAGGTCAGCGCGTTACAGGAAGGTAGACCGACGGAGGCGTGGAATGAGGAGTTCTAGATGAGTTTGGAGATGTAAAGAAGAGCCAGATCATGGTGTTCCTGGTAGCCTGTGGTAGGAACTTTGAAATTTATTCTCAAATGTAATGGTTTTATGTAGGCAAAGTGACATAGTCTGACTTATGCTCTAACAAGATCACATTCAAAGGACGTGTTTTACAAGCAAGGTAGTATCAGTAATGGGGTAGGTGACGAGAAAGACTCTCAGGAGACTGGCCCAGGACCCACAAGGGTGCGGGCAGGGCTTGCCCTGGGGACGATTGTGCACTGACTGCCATCACGTAGCTTTGTGGAACACCTAGGTGTGGTAGTTGGTGACCAGCTTGGGAATTTGAAAGCTTAACTTAATATAGACAAAAAAAATTTTAACTGTGTACACATGCCTTTATTCTAAATTAATAAAGGTGAAGTCAAAAGCACCAAAGGCATTCAGGACAGCTTGCAGCATAAACTCCCTACAGGAAACAACTGTTTGATATGGAATACTGTGGGGTATGGAGTTTCCAGCAGTGTGACCTGCGGAAACATTCACCCCTAGCCTTTCATATAGTCCTTGTGTCCTTGTCTACCCAGTGGCCAAACGACCCATTACGTCAGCACAGTACGCCAGGCCTCAATCCCAGGTCCCTTTTCCCACTGCCAGGACCCACCTGACCCAGCTCTGTGCCCTGCTTCTCTATCACCTGCTATATTACCTTGCTTCATATGGGCAGACTGGTGAGGAGGAGGGTGGTGGTGGTGATGATGATGATGATGATAACTTGTGTTAATTAAATTTTTATTGTGTTTCAGATACTGTGATGCTTTACCTACATTATTTCATTTATTCCTGAAGGTATCATTCAATTTTAAAGGTATAAATCACTCCCATGTTAACATTAAAACTGAGTCTCAGGGAGCCTATGACCCGCTCAAGGCCATGGTGGACCAGTGGAATAGGTCAGGAAGCGAAGAAGTCTGGAGAAGAGACAGGGATGTGCATGGACGGTGCAGAAGGAAGACCAGGGCAGGCGATGCTGAGGGGATGGCTTGCTGGGCGATCGCAGGTGAACACATGGGCCAGGCCAGCCACATTGACACTGAGCACAGAAATGAATCGCATGGCCTTTAGCATCCAAACCAGACACGCCATTGTTTCCAAACTAATTGTTTTATTTCCCAGTGTAGGTTCACACAAAAGAACCAGCTTGGGATAGATTCCAAACTGCTTGGGATAACTTCAATTATTTAGGAGCCTCAGGCCTACCTAATAAGCCAAATCTCCCTCACAGCACATAACCTTTGAAGACTGTTTTTACTCAAATTAAAGCACAATTGGTGCTCATCCAAATTTTCATTCAGTGTGATTTTGGATTCCTTTAGGACATTTACCTTTGGCAGGGAAAGTAAAGCTGATCTGCATGGCCAATAAACAACAGTTGTTCCAGGTATACGGCAGGGGGGTTCTCAGTTAAATGAAAGTGAAGATAACTAGTCACTTCAGTACATGGAGCTACTCCAAAATATGGTCTGGGAAGGATATAGTTAATGAGTCTGCCATAAATCAAAATATTTACATGTTATTCTTGATGACAAATTGCCCTCAATGGAATCTATTAAATGCACTTGAGTAACTGACGTGCTTGCTAGAGCGGTTTCTCCCTTCGAAGCTACTATGTACCAGAAGCCATCTTGCAAAATTCTAAGATTCTGTAGATACTTGATAAAAAATAGCAGGTGCACGTGTGTGAGCACTAAAAATCTTACGGAATCAGCATGGAGAATTATCAAAGACATTTCCATTAGCTCTCTGTTTAAGAAACCCTTGGCAGTTGTATAGAGGAGCCAGTCTCCACAGCTAATGACTATGGAGTGTGCACACCGACAGATTAGCATACATTTACCCCAGATGTAGCTCTTAGCTGGGTGTTAGGGAGCCTCGGAAGACTTGGAGATTCTGATTAATCTGAGCAAATGTGGAGAATAATGGGATCGTGAGATCTCCGGGAGCAGGTGCATCCTGCCTGGTCTGTGCCCTCTGAGGCTTGGTTGCAGTGCTGGCCTGCTCCTCATGCCGAGGATGTTCTCTGAAGAGTGTTGTTAATGTCTGCTTTTCCACTCTTTAGGGCATTTCGTACTTGGCTGATTGCTCTTGTATTGTCTGCCGTGCCAAGCGAACCCAGGCCACTTGAAAAATCATGAATAAGGGGAGTTGAGAGTTTTGCCTATTTTAGGTGAATGTAAAAAAAAATGCCACTGACTTAAAATATTTGCGAGTGCCTGTTATTTGTATTGCACATTGTTGAGTCCTTGGGGAACACGAGGAGGGATGATAATGACCAGAAGGGAAAAAAAAGTGATCTCAGCATGATCCTTGCCATTGAATCATGCACAAGCTTATACCCTACAACTTCTCTTTTTCTATGTGTATAGCTAGGTGGAGTTTAAAAAAAATAGAATAGACAGATTTGACATTTGAGATTATTTCCTTTGAGGCTGTCATTCTTGTACCGGTGTGTTTCACTTTATGAATAGGAGGAGGTGAGTGTGTGGGACCATAGAAATTGTGAATCTGTTTTTTAGAGAGATTTGAGGAACATGTTTACTTGCTTCCCCCTAGTCACTCACCAGCTTTTCCTTCTGCCACCCATCTGCCTTCTGTTCAGTTCCCAAAGGCCAGTTAGGCCAACACAGCTGTTGTGTGTGATGTAGCCACCAGACCATCTATGGTGCTGTATCTTCAGTGCATTGTTGTCCCTGACCATCCCTGCCATCTGTAACATCTCTAAATTACCCACAGAGGGCTACTGCGTTTTCTTGCCTACGATCTATTCATCTGCAAGGAAAGAATATATACTATTAAACTATTAAATGAACATGGCCCCTCACCTCCTTCCTCCATACAACAAGCATATCTCAAGATAGTGAGAACAAACAGCATACACTCAAAATGTGGTGAGGGACATGCCATTGGAAAGAAAAACGAATTGGGGGTCAGATCAAACATGGTTCTAGTCTTGCCTTTGGGCAAACCACTCTTTCCAGGCCTCCATTTCCTTGCCCCTTGTATTAAGTGGTTGGACTCAGTAATCTCTATAGCACATATTGAACATTTAATGGCTCTGCCATTCATATTAGCAAAGACAAAAGGTCAGAGGGAGGTAAATCCAAGTAAACAGTGACAGCTAGAGTTCTGTCAGCCCCAGTGTTAACATGGGTCTAGACATGGGTCTCCTCTAGGGGGCGCTCCAGGGTCCACGTCATCCAAACTCCTTAATATGTCAGATACTAGACATCCCAGATATCTCGTGTGGAAGCATCTGGTGCTTCACACCAACATAAGAGATGAACTCGAGACTCATCAGAAATAGAGCAGAAGCAACAACAGGTAGCTGCCGCTTTTCCTTCCACCCAGGCCTTGTCTGAAGAGGCAGGCGGCCCTGAAGGTCACCAGGCAGATGCCCAAATGCCCCAGGGGCCGACTGACCCTAAGTGTCACTGCTCACCTGATCGGAACTGCCTGGCTCCAGCGGGAGGCGGGAGTGTGGTTGCTGGGCCTCAGCCCTTCTCTGCACAGACAGCTGCTGCCACTCTCTGCCAGGTGACTGTTTCTCTCAGCAACAGCTGTGTGAGCGATGAAAAGAGAGGGGCAGTGACCACAGGGCCGTTCTCTTAAAAATAGCTTAAGGGTTCATGCCACAGCATACTGATTTGGCCTTTGACTGGATTTAATTTGCATAGTGAGCTCAAGAGTCCCCCAAACTCTAAAGGAGAGAAAAGCAGCAATATTTATTTAGATCAAATGTAGTATCTAGGACTAGTTTACATAGAAAATGGTTTAAAATCTAGGTATTATGCAAAGACTAGATTAGAGGAATTAGGAAGCAGGTAAAAGAAAAAAATTGTTGATGCTGCTGATAAAAACAAAAACAATAACAACAAAGTGAGTGGCCAGTGTGGGCCTGTGTTATGTTAGTCCACGTGGTATATAGTAAACTGTAGTCCAGTTTGGCAATGGCACTATTTTCTCAGTTCCAGGAACAACCCATCAAATGATGGGGTCCTCAGCTGCTTACATCTGAGAGCTCAGACTAGTTTTTCCCACCTCCTGCAATGGCAAAATAAGTGTTCCCACCCACTCCCATTTATCTCGTACCCCACATCACTCTCTGACCAGTCAGGCTACACGGAAAATTGATAAGATCCAAGTTTGATTGTGTGTGGAAGATATTGCATTTAAACATACTGCTTGAGGGATTCAGATTAGTTATAATTTTTTAACACAGATTTTATATCTTTGTGTGTAAATCACAGTCTTTCTCCAGAATGAGGTTGTCATATTACCTAAGTTATACTATAAGTAACACTGCTGGGAATTGTGTGTATAAAAGCTTCTCTCAGAGTCTATAATGTTGCCTAGTATTTACTCTCATCTTGATTCGAACTGAGTATGCCATTTCTGGACGATGCTGTTCAATAAAAAGCCATATATTCTTCCTCCGTGTAAAGGGACCAAAAGCTAGTGTCAAACAAATAAGAACACGGTAAATATTGCACTGGCTTTGACATAACTACTCCAGGTCTTGTCCACATTAGTCATTTTCCAAAAATAGTTCAAAATAGTTCAAAATGCTCAAATTTTATCTTAAACTTCTGCTACACAGCTTAATATGGTACATTTCCTATTGCTATATATTCTCTTGTTCTTAAAATGGATGCATATTTTTCTTTTCTTAGTTGCATTTGAATTGAGAGCGTGGACAAATTTTTATCTGAACGTCCACCTCGCATCTCCTCACCCTCGAGTAAATGTACAGAGTGCTGCAGTGCTGATGACTAAGGCTGTTCTGATGATGTGAAATGTGGGAGGAAATTTGCCTCCAAGACCTGCTAAGTTTGCAATCACTCAAATACCCTGAACAACAATATTCAGTCTTTCTGAATTAGTAATGAGCAAAGCTGAAAGATTTGCCCTGACCATCTCTATTCATACTTAGATGAGAATTTATGAGGAAAACAAGAATATATTCTGTGTTGTTATATTAACACCTGTTTTTCATTGATGGCCCAGTCCTCATACCAACTGAATCAAATTCTATAAGAGAAGGGCTAGGAGAATCTGTATTTTAAAAAAGCTTCAGAGATGAGTATTATGTTTTAAAGTTTGGTCCACTGGGTTAGTATATAGTGCAACCTTTCCGTTGCAATCCCTCTCATTGGGTTGGTGACCGGTGAGTGAATGGATTGGTGTGTTACTGCCATGTAGATTTCCATGATGTGATCCCTGGGATGACCTGATGATAGCAAAGCTATTGAAAATATCTGTAGGGAGATATGCCACTTATTTCTTAGCTAAACTTCATTGGGCTGTAACAAAGCTCCATTGTGAAAGAAGCCATGATACTTCACTGTTCATCTGCATCATCTGGGAAAAAGGGGGG
>PVJI01017661.1:0-35070 GCA_004026765.1 Micronycteris hirsuta | reverse complement strand
AGAAGTGAAATCACTAGGTCAAACGTACAAACATTTAAAATGTCTTTCCTGTATTTCCACGCTGCCCAGCGGAAAGGCGGCTTTCACTTACGCATCTGTGGGCAATGTAAGTATCTTTCCAGTCTAACAACAACAACAAAAAAAAGGGATTTCTTTTCAACTGTATTCAAAGGTAAAACCTGCGTCATATATTCCTTTAGATTATCTGTAAGCGGCCTTTGCTTTGCTGCGGATTGCCAGCAGCCCCTGATCTTTTTCGTTTTCCTTCCTGTCAGGGTGCATTTATTTCATATCCATTTGAGCAAGTTCTTTATAAACCTGAACTATGATTTCTTTAGTTATAGTCTTCATGACAAACACACTCCCAGGTTGTTCTTTGGTTTCTAATTTTATTAGCACATTGGGAGTGCGGAGGATTGCATCTTCATGTGAGGATGTTCGGGTCTTCCCTTTGTGGTTTTCTCCCTGGCTTTTCCCATATTAAAAATGCACCTCCATACTCACCTGGATGTCCCACCTGGATGATCCAATGCCCTTGAAAAAGCTGTCTTTAACTTGTCTGGAACCGCTTTAACGAATGCCACGAAATGTAAATGGAACTTGACTCTTCCCGGTCAATTTTCCCATTACAGTGACTGGTGTACATTCTTTTTCCCTATTAACTTGTGCTGCTGCTTTGTGTCATGTGAGAAGGTCTGACGTCTTCTAGCGTCTCCTTCTGGGCCATTCTACTCTATTTTATTTATCTGCCTCTTCTTGAACGAACACACTACAGTATTTCAGTGGGAACGTCGTATTTTCACATCTGGGACGACAAGTTTTCCACGTCATTTTTTTTAAGGAACACCTTAGTTATTTTTATCAGTGTAGTCACCCAGATGAAATTTAGACTTTTGACGCATCGCACCCCCACCCCCTTCCAGATCATGTGGAATTCTGGTTGCATTTGTTTTTACCCAGAGTCCGGGTACGTCTGTAGTTTTCTTCACTCAGATCCGGCTCAAATCTTATTTCTAAGCAATTTATGGTGACGATTGTAACGTGGATTCCCCACCCTCCCTGCTCGGCCACCACTAATTATGATTAGAATAACAGAAAGCAAGTGCTTTTTTTCTTTCTTTTTTTTTTTTTCTCTGAACTCTAAACCAGTTCCGAGAATGTCTTAAATGCTAACTTTGTGATTTCTAGATGGGCCATCCATCACACGCCTCCACATAGTGATGCTTCGGTGTCGCCTTTTCTGACTCTTGGACTTCCTGCTCCTGTGTCCCGCTCTATGGCACGGGCTGGGCAGGCCGTGCCGAGAATGTTCAGTGGGCACGCGGTGACGGCACACCCCGTTTTGTCTTATTTTACGGAGAAAGAGAAGGGCTCCGGGACTCACGCCTGCATTCCCCTGCCGCGGACCGTGTGAAGCACCGTTTCCCAAAATCTTGTTTGGAAAAGCCTCCCGCACGGAAAGGACGGAAAGGACGAGTGGTTGCAGCGAACGTCGTTAACGCTGTTTTACACCGGGGGCACGGAGGATACCTCCAGCGGGAGTGGGGGCGCCAGCTGCTCTGCCTCGCCGGCCCTCCAGGACGGTGGGCTCTAGACGCTGAATGAATTAGGAACCACTTTGCTTTTGCTTGAAAAATAACAGCCAGGGGAGGAAAAGAACACGAAAACGTCTATTTCCAGTTTTCAAAGAACTTCGCATCGCAAGAGCGATGCCAGCGTGTACCCCTGCCGCTCCCAGCCCGGCTAGGACGGCCGGCTGCCGCTCTGACACCTCGGCGGCCTCGCGTCTCCCGAACCGAGGCCCGCAGACCCCGGCTTACTGGCAACGTGGACTTGGGGGCATTTTGGTCTGGGGTCTGAAGTCCAACTCCCGCCGGAAAGCGCCCTCCGGCTGGGGGTCGGGGTCAGTGAGCACGTGGGACAGGGTCCTGTCGCCCACCCGGGAATGGCCCTTGCTGGAAGTCTTCCCCTCAAAGTCTCCCGGGGCAGAGCCTGCTGGTCCCGACCCTCGCTACCCGTTTCTTCCCTGGGTCTTTCCGAGACACTTAAGGCACTTGGGTTCCACCCGCTCGGCTTTGTAACCCGAAAGCACGGGGCGCAGGCCCACCGCTGCGACCACGTGGACGCTCTCGGCTGGGACCTGCAGGCCCACTGCGGGGGCGGGGGGGGGGGGGGGGGGGGGGGGGGGGGGGGGGGGGGGGGGGGGGGGGGGGGGGGCGGGGCGGGGCTTCTTGCTGCCCCGCCCCGCCCCGCGCCGTTCCTGCGCGCACACGTTCTGGGTCCGCGCCGGCGCTGGCTGGGCCCTGCCGCGCGCCGTCCTTACCCAGCCTGCTCCGCGCAGCCATCGCCGGAAGTGGGTTTCGCTTCCTCGGAACCGCTGAGTCTGATCCTGGGCCTCGCGCGGTGGTGACCGCAGCGACCGCTGGCGCAGCTCGCGGGCAGGGTCGCGCCGGGCTGCCGCCATGGCCGGGAATGAGGACCTGTTTGATGCCATCGTAATGGCGGATGACAGGTGGGTCCTCGCTCTGTCAGGTCCGCTCTCAGCTGCTGGGCTGCGGTGGCCGCTCGGGCCTGGGGTCCGGCGGCCGTGGGCCTCGGAGGAGCGTTCTGTGGCCCTGAGGGCGGCCGACACATGTGGGGCCCAGACGCTATTGATTCTTTTTCACCCGTTGGCCGCCGGGGCGGGCGCCACGTGCCCAGCTGCTCCCGCGGACCCGCCTCCCCCCCCCCCCCCACGTCCGGGGCTGCCCCGGCATCTGCTCGGGCTGATGAGTGCCTTCCTCCAGGGACGCCGCGTCCTCGGCTGGGACAGACCTTTGCCATCTGGGCACTGCCCCTTTTTCTTGTTCCTCCGTGGTGGGACATACGGCAGCATTCATGGACGTGCTGACAAATGTGTCAGACGTCACCCTTTTCCCTCCCGAGCCCCTGGGGAGCGCCTGGGGCGGTGACCAGAGGGGCTGTGAATTGCTTTGTGCCTCTCTAAGACAGCAAGAGATGTCACCCAGTCGCTGACATTTATTTAGAGCTTATTGTGAATCCGACACGGACTGGAGTGTTGCCTCCCCTTTATCTATTATAGGAGCTCCTGTTATTTATCCCGCCTTGCAGATGCGGCAAGGTCACTGTCCAGGGTCACACAGCCAGTAAGCAGGACCTATAGAGTCTGCCTTACTAGGGCTCCAGCCAACTCCTTTCCCCTTTGTTGACTGCCCGTTAAGATGGTGCCCTTTCTACTCTCAAGCCTCAAAGTCAGAGCCCTTACTCTACTGCTCGCACACAGTCACTTTACCTTTTGCGGTGATGATGGCGTTTTTCTCCGCTGGTCTCGGAGGCAATGAAAAGCTCTGTGTGTGCACTGCAGAGTTCTTTGGAGCAATGGGCTGAGTAGTATCTCCTAGAGACTCACAGGACTTGGGCTGCAGACTAGAGGCAGCTGGAAGATTTCAAAAAGTAGATCCCTGGGTCGTACTCCAGACCTACAGAGTCTCAGGGGAAGGCTCTCGACACTTCCCTGCATGTTTCTGGTGTCCCACGAGGTCTGGGAATCGCCAATGAGCCCACGCCCCTCTGCATGAGAGGAGGCAGAGAGACCGGCCGGAGGACAGACTTAGGGCTGCAGCGGGGATTGGAAGCTACATTTTCTGCCTTAAATTCTGTCCTTTTTGCCCTGGCCGGGGAGCTCCATTGGTTAGAGCGTCATCCCACTACACCAAGGCTGTGGGTTCAATCCCTGGTCAGGGCACGTACAGGAAGCAACCACTGATTGCATGGATGAGTGGAACAACAAATCGATGTCCCTCTCTCTCTCTCCCCTTACCTTTCTCTCTTTCTAAAATCAATCAATAACAATACAATAAAATTAAAAAAATAAAAATTCCGTACTTTTTCTACTATTTTGTGCTGGGTCTGGGTAACGGGAGAGAAAAGGTCTTCCAGGAGGAATACTCTTTGTCCTGCTTGCTTGATCAAGCTCGCTGCTTCTCCGGCCCAGGTTTCGCGGGGAAGGGTACCAGGAAGGCTACGAGGAAGGCAGCAGTTTGGGTCTAACCGAAGGAAGACAACACGGCACATTGTACGGAGCCAGAATCGGATCTGAGGTGAGTGGGAGCCCCGTTTCGAAGGCAGTCCTTTCCAGGCACAGTTTGTGACTCCCTTCGACGATCAGAGGAAGACCGTGGTTGAGCCCGCACTTCAGGCCTCTGGCAGTGGCAGCAGACCCGGCGGAGCGTTGATGGAGAAATAGTCCCGGCGCTGAGCTTGCGGCTGCGGAGGGAGAAGAGCAGTTCTCAGTGCCCCCTGTCCCTAGGTGCACCGCGGTGCTGCCTCTGTCTCCAGCCGGCTGTGTCCTCGCCCAAAGGGCGGGTGCTCTGTGTCGGGTGAAAACACTCAGTGCTCATGGAGGGTGAAATTCCATAATTTCCCCTCTTTCCCGCCCTTCGTCCTGGCCCCGTGTGCACCGTCCAGGCAGCCCTGACTGTTGGGCATCTGTCTCTGCAGAACGAGTCACCACACCACGTGTGGGCTTGACTCAGCAGACTCGACTCTCGCCCAGTTCTGAGGGTCAGGGAGCAGGGTCCAGAGCCGCTGAGCTGAGCGGTCACGGCTCGGATGGCGTCGGGTCAGCCGGGCCTGACTGGGGCTGGAGGAGCCTCTTGCGAGGTGAATCACCCAGCGGGCGTTCTCGCCTGTTGACCCGCCTGTGGGGTGCTGCAGTGTCCCCATGACCCTGGAGTGAGTGGCCCAGGACTGCAAGGCAGAGACGACACTGTCTGTCACATCCAGCCCCAGACGTGGTGTGCCATCTCTTCCTCCACGGCCCGTGGGCACACTGGTCACCCCAGGGCCGTGGACGGACCAGCCTTGGGGCTGGCCGCCCCGCTGGTGCCTGGGCCTCCTGTCCCACTGCCCAGTGCCGTCCCCGGTGCAGGTGCGTGATGTGAGGGTCCAGTGGTGCCTGGGCCTCCTGTCCCGCTGCCCGGTGCCATCCCCAGTGCAGAGGCCTGACGCGAGGGTCCAGTGCAGGTGGTTGCCTCTGATTTCACTCTTGAATGTTTTGTGGCTTCACAGATCGGGTGCTACCAGGGCTTTGCTTTCGCCTGGAGATGCCTCCTGCACAGCTGCGCGACTGAGAAAGACAGGTAACGCTGGAGCCTTCCTCCTTCCTCCGCTCGGCCGGGGTCCTGGCACTGGAGCCGCTCTGGCCTCGGGCGCTCACTGTCTCGGTCTCCGCATCTGGAACCTGGAGAGTGTGAGCAGGCCAGACTTGAACGTTTTAGGAGGGGAACAGGAAATAGCACGGCAGTTCCCCCTTAGCTACAGTTTCAGGCAGTCGTAGTCTGAAACCATTAAGTGCTAAAATTCCAGAAGTAAACAGTTCCTGTGTTCTAAGTCACGCGCGCTGGTCGAAGAGCCGCGTGGTGAAACCTCACGCCACCGGCTCCAGTCTTCCCGGCCGTGGGTCATGCCTGTGTCCAGAGGGTCCGTGCTGCGGACACTCCCTGCCCTTTACCACTGAGTATCCGTCTCGGATCAGAGCGACCGTCCTGGTGTCTCGGGGCTTGTGTTCGCTCCCCCTCATTTCACAGATGTCGGCCCCACAGCGCAGGACAAGCGGTGCCGGCGGTGCGGGCGCGCGGGAGAGCAGCCGTGACGTGCGTCCTTTAGTGGAAAGGCGTGTGAGCGTCGATAGCAGGAGATGGTGTGTGTAGCATTCGGTGCCGGCCGCGGTTTCAGGCACCTGCTGGGGGTCTTTGAGCGCACCCCCGGGGGTGGAGGGGGCCCACCATAAGTACTGAGGCCTGGGCACGTGCCTGCTGGCTGGCCAGCACCAGTGTTTTCCTCAGGAGGTCCCGTGCGCCCAGCCTTTCCTGCAGCGCCAGAGTGGCAGGTGGCCTTTGGGTCCCGTCTCCACACGGAGATGTCGAGGTGGGTTGCGTCTGCTCCGACTTCTGCACCTGAAGTGTTCGGTAAACAGGTGCGGGAGTCTCGGCGTGGCTAGGGCTGGGGAGTGCTGGCCTCATTTCACCCGCTGTTTGACGTGGCCACCTCGGCCTGGGCGTGAGCTTCACCACGGGCCTGGTGCCCGGAAGCACTGAGTACCCTTTGGCTGTTGTAGGCTGTCCTTACTGCGTGTGCCCACGGAAGCCCCATGCCCTCGCCACGTCTGGAACCGAGGCTCAGGATGCTCTGCATCCCCCTGCTGCGTGGTGGCCTTGCCGGGCCTGGGAGGGGCGCGAGGACAGCGGGTGCCGGAGCAGAAAGGTGGCAGTGCCGTCCACGTGACTCGTCATCTTGTCTGAAATAGCTTGAGTTTCACTCTCAGGCTTGTCCGGGTCGCTGGGCCCTCCGTTTGCAGGAGTAGCTGGAAACTGACCTTGGGGGCATTTTCCTCTGCGGACCCTGAGGACGTGCAGGGTGGGTGGTGGTCAGGTCGGAGTGGTGGCTGGCAGCCTGTGGCAGCACCGGGTGGCAGGCAGAGCCGAGCTCAGCCCTCCGCTCTGATCCGTGCGCGGGCGGACGGGGGCAGGCGAGCCCTTGGGGTCCTCCACGTGCTCCCCAGCGCCAGGCCTGCTGGCCGTGGGGGCGTGCGGCCCCGGGCCCCACACCCAGCGGCTCCCGCGCCTGGCCCGTGTGTCAGAGCGCGGGCAGGGGGCCTGCCCGCCCACCGGCAGTGCCCGGGGGGCCTCGGAGGCACGGCCGGGAGCCTTGCCTTGGAGGGAGAGCTGGCCGGTGGCGGCATCGACAGGCAGCGCGGCTTTGGAAAAGTGGCGGGAAGCTGAGGGTCTGCCGCTGCTTTACGCGCTGAGCCCGGGCGCCGAGAATCGCCTGTGGTCGTGCTGTTACCCAGGAGAACCGGCGCTCGCGCCAGCGGCGCCACAGACAGCAGCGCCTCAGACCTCGGGCTGGCGCCTGCCCCAGGGCCCGCAGCCTCGGGTCAGGCTTGGAGGCACTTCTCGGCCTGCGAGCAGCCCGGGGAAGCCTCACGTGGGCCGCCGCGTGGCCTGGGCTGAGCGCTGGGGCTCCGCACCGGCCCGGGTGGCCTTGCTTTTGTTCCACCAGCCGTGAGCGGCTCACGCCCCCCCCACGTGCGCCGCCCCGGTTGGGTGTGTCTGAGGAGCTTCGCTGACCGGGGAGAACAGGCTGCTGCTTGCAGAGGGTGCATACAGCCCCTTCCCACACGCCGGCCCCTGCCTGCCATCTTCCTGGAAACCGAGGGCTTTGTTGCCCTTTCAGCGTCCTGCACTGTCTCAGAGAGGTAGCCCTCCCATCCCGCCTGAGCGATTCGCCCCCCGCAAACCCCTCCCTCGTGTACCTAACGCCCGCAAATGGAGCGGGCGCGCAGGGAGTCCCGGCACGTTGATTGGCTGTGGATTCAAGTTAAGGATGTGTTCTGTGAAATTCCCATTAATCAAACGCTAGCATAGTCCTGCACTCAGATGACCCGGTGTGGCCCGGGGAGGGGCCGTCAGGGTCCCTCGTGGCATGTTCCCCTGATGTGCACACACGCGACTATTCCCCCCCCACCCGGGAGAGAGGCTCAGCCTGCAGGGCGCAGCGGGAGCGGGGAGACTGCATTGCCTGGGTGCCCACTCGGCCTAGGCTCTGTGCTTGCTGTGGGTCACCTGTGGTCTCGAGGGCTGGGGAGGTCACTGTTGACCCCACTTTTCCGATGAGGGAGCCGGGGCTCAAAGAGGCAGCACTACCGACCGAGCACCGGGCAGCGGTGACGCCCAGGACTGCTCCTCCTGCAGAGCCACCGAGCCGCCCAGCAGGGCTCTGTCTTCCTGGGAGGGGGGCCGGCCCGCTGCAGACACTGTGCGGCCACGCGCAGGGAGGGGGCCTGCCACTCACCTGCCGCTGAGCTCCGGGAGACAAGTGTCCAGGTCCTGGAAAGTCCTTGTGCCCAGCACGCTGTCCCGTCCTGTTTTGTCTGTTCCTGAGTCTGTGATCTCGGGGAGCAGTGGCCGGTGTGCTTGGTGTGGGGGCCTCAGTCGCCTGGCTCCGTGTCCGGGGCGGGGGCACACCTGTTCTCTGGGTTCACACTTGGTGTGGAGGCGCAGCTGTGGGTAAGAGCGTGTTGCTTGGTGAACAGATATTTCGTGTGCGGAGGAAGTGAATCACCCAGCTCCCGGACTCGGCCCAGGAGCGGCCCCGTGCTTTTAAGCCCGTGGTCCCCGTCGTCGCTCCGGAAGCCAAGCCCACTGTGCGTGGAGGACTGAACGCCTGTGTTTCTGTGCCTTGCAGCAAAAAGATGAAGGTCTTAGAGTCGTTGATTGGGATGATTGAGAAGTTCCCTTATGACGACCCTACTTACGCCCGACTTCACGAAGACTTAGACAGAATTAGAGGAAAATTTAAACAGGTTTGTCCGCTGTGTGTTTCCTTTGGTTGGAGTGGTGCAGGCCCCGGGGGCTCCTGCGGCTTGCGGCCTGGGCCCACGTGGTCCGGGAGCGGTCCCGGCACCTGTGGGGGCCGGTGCAGAGAGGGTCAGGGCTTCCGTGAGGGTCGGCGACGCAGACTGCAGCCGCAGCTGGAGATTCCAGCACTCTCGTTTGCGAGTCAAAATCCACAAGGTTATAAAGACCGTCTTTTTCTCTTGTGTTCTCAGCTTTGTTCGTTGCTAAACGTCCAGCCGGACTTTAAAATCAGTGCGGAGCGTTCTGGACTGTCGTTCTGAGGATGGCGGGGGAAAAAGGCGAGACACGGAGGAGCAGATGCCCGTGTGTGCAGTGTTTAAAACCGCGGTGAAAGGAGAGCGACGGCGGGCCGTCCCTTGTTCCGGGGGAAGGTCCCAGCGTGGCCACCCGTGCCCCACGGGCCTGTGCTCCGCTGCGCTGTCGCTCCGCGGTCTGGGTGCCGCCCTGGCAGAGCCCCGGCGGCGCGTGCGTGCGGTCCGCAGTGCACTGGCCTCGCAGGGCCTGTCCAGCAGGGCCCGCCTGGCGGCCTCGAGCCTGGGGTCGGCTCGGAGGGACGGTTGTGTGAGAACCAGCGCGAGGCGGTTTCTGCCTGCGCCGTGAGTGGGTGGGGAGTAGAGCAAGGGCCGTGACATCTCCTGACCCTTGAGATGTGCCGGCGCCCAGTGGCCGTGTCCCCTGTCTTCTTCACTGCCTCCCGCAGCCCACAAGGTGGAGTATTCCCGTTTCACAGGCAAGGGGACTGAGACCCGCAGGCCTCAGCCAGCGCCCCGCGGCCCCGGGAGCCCAGCTGTGCTCCTCGCCCCGCGTGGGGCCGGGGCTGGGCCTCACTGAGAGTGGCCGAGGGGGACACACAGCTGAGGGCTGAGCGTGCGGCTGCTGCCGTCTCCCCCGCCGGGTCCCCGTGTCTGCCGCGCTGCGAGGTGTCGGGGCCAGTGTGTGGGGCGAGGCCCCGGGGCAGCTGGTTGCCCAGGCCTGTCCTCCCCGAGCTGAGCGGTAACGGAGTTTCTCTGGGCTTCACAGGTGCCCACGCCCCCACCCTTCCCTGGCCCCCCGCACCCGGCCCTCTCCTGCCGTTAGAGGGAGTGGCACCCCCGCAGGGAGTGAGGTGAATAAAGGGGGGCCGTGAGTCGGCTCCTTTCAGTCGTCCCCACCTTGGGGAGCCGTGCTCCTGGGTGCGGGCCGCAGCTCCGCAGTCACAGAGGCCCCGGCAGGGAGTCCCTCACTCCGTGCCTGCCGGGTGCTGAGATAGAGGGCGAAGCTTGGTCCCTGTCCTGCGGTGCTCAGGGTGCGTCCTCACCCACAGCCCGCAGGCCTGCCCGCCCTGCTGGTCCTGGGACGCAGACCGCCAGGGTCACAGTCCAGAGGCAGGAGCCGGGGGTCTGCGCGTTCCTTGGTGGGCTTCTGTGTCTTCTGTCACCTGATTTCGTAATGTATTACTTTTATAATTGGAGAAACAATAAATAGCATATTTTAAAGCAAAACTCAGTCTGGGATCATTCCTAACTCAATGTCCAGCCACCCCTTCCTCCCTGGGTGTGGGGTCTGAGGACAGGGGGCAGGCGGCTTCCTGTCTGCGAGCTTCGCCAGCGCACGCAGAAGCCACTGCTGGGAAAGGGTGGCCCCGGGATGTCCAGGCAGGGGCCGTTCCCGCCGACCCGGCCTGGGCAGCCGCCCGTCCATGGTGGGTACCGATCCCTTCTGCCCACGCGCCCTCAGCCTTTCCAGAGCCGGGGTCCCCTGATGCGGGCAGCCACGCTCCCTTCCGTTCCCCACCACCGGTGCTGGGCTGCCCCGTAGATCTTCAAGGTCTCCGGACACTGGACTTGACCTCTGCCTGCCTAGCTCCCTCTTGGAGAACTGGGCCCAGTTTCCAGGAGCGCTTGGCCGCCCCAGGCACACCCCGATTCCCACATAGGCAGCCGCCTTCTCGTCCCCCAACTCCATCCCGGGCCGGGGGTGCGCCTGCCTGCCCCTCTGGCCAGTGAGGTGGTAGAGAAGGTCTGTCTTCTGGGGGTTTCTGAGAGAGCGTATCTCTTTCGGAAGTTGTCCCTTGGGGACATGACACCTGGAATGACGAAGGCAACTTGCAACCCAGCTCCGGATTGGCCACCCCTGGGCGTGGCAGAGCCGAGGACGCCCAGCGTGCCGACCCGGCCTGGCGAGCGATGAGGGACTGGGTCCCTGAGGCCGTGCGGGCGGGCTTCTGCCGGTGGCGGGCAGGGTGTCCTGTGCACCCTCCCCATCCCGCCCAATCCCGTCCTGCCCTGCCACCTCTCTCGGATGCTGACCTTTGTCCAGAGTGACTGGCGTTCGGGAGCTCTTTGGGTTGGGTGTCGCCCCTTTCCGGTGGGCTCACAGCTGTCCCGGGCTCTGGCCTGCTTCCTCCTTCCTGTTGGAGACTCCCGGCGTACTTTGTGTTGTTTCATTAGTCCACTCCGGCAGCCGTCACGAGCACCACAGTGACACACGGTGTCCTGGAGGCCGGAGTCCGAGGCCCAGGTGTCCACAGAGCCGTCCCCTCCCTGTGTCCCCAGTCACCTGTCTGTGTGTGCCTGGGTCTGATCTCTTTTTGAGGACCAGTCCTGTGGGATTAGAGCCCAGTTGTGCAGGGGGGCCTGCTTTTACCCTTTAAAGACCCCGTCTCCACGTGCAGCCATATTCCGAGGGGCTGGGGGTCAGGGAGCCTGGGGACAGCCCCCCCATCGCAGCCCCGACCCCGGCCCCTGACTTGCTGCCTGCACAGACTGTTAACTTGGGACCGGGGGGAGGAGAAAGCTGTTTCCCTTGGAAGCTGAAGCCACTCCATTTTGTTTTCTGCAGTGGTAGTCGTGGGGACTGAGCGGATCAGTCGCCCTGTGGAGCCGCTCGCTGGGGCGCCCTGGCGGTGAAGGGAAGCGCTGCCCCCAGCGAGCAGCCACGCATTCCTTTCCATGTGTCTGGTGTCCAGGCCCCCCCCCCCCGCCCCCGTTTCCCTCCACCCGGTGGTGAGGAAGGATGAAGAGATTTGAGGGAGGGGTCAGAGTCTCCCTGGGCAGCCGCCTGACTGTCCCCCGCCCCTGAATTGTTCAGTACGCCTGTGAGGCGGCTGTACCCCCACTTCCCAGATGGAGACGCGGCTCCCAGTTGAGTGACACGCCAGTGGCTGCAGCGAGTGGCTGCCCTCAGGCCTGCCTGAGCACAGCGGGGCCCGTGCAGTCGCTGAAGTCACTGCTGCAGAAGGGAGTCCCACGTTTCCTCCAGTCCTGTGTGGCCAGCCCCATAACCGGGGTCACGTCCACCGGGGGTCACGTGGCCTGAGGCCAAGACAGTGAGTGGGCCTCCAGAAAAGGACCGTGCTGGCCCTCTGTGCAGCAGAGGCGGTGACACAGCCATCAGCCGCCCTAGACCTGGTGAGCAGGGCTCACTGAGGGGTGCACGGGGCCGCTGGGGCTGGGGTGTGGGAGTTCAGCTCTGCCTGGGGAAGGAGAGCAGGGACGGCTTCCTGAAGGAGGCGGCCTTCGCACGGCTGGCTTTGTGAGCTGTCACGTGGCCTCAACAGGCCCCTCCCCGAGGACACCAGTGTGAGTTGGGTGAGAAACTAGTCGAGGACTGCTTCATCCCCACAGTCACCTGGGCCCTTTGTGGTGCCGTGAGGATCCAGGCTGCGGCCCAGGAGACTTGTCACCAAGCCGGTGTGATGGCCCGGAGAAAAGGGGGGGCTCTGTTCAACCCGCCCCGTTCCCTCGCCTCTGGGCCTCAGTTCACTCATCTGCGATGGGGGCGGAGTCCCCGCCCTCAGCCCACACCCGGCCCTGCCCGCTTGGCGGCCAGGGCTTGGCCGTGCTGGTGCGCTCACTGTCCTCCGCGGGGCCTCGGATTTGGAGAGAAACTCCAGGTTTGACACTAAACACGTGCCTGGGACCCAGTTGTTCCCCTCCCTCCCGAGATGGAGCCAGGGGCAGGGGGCCTGCCCGACGCGGCAGGCCGGCCTGGGGTCCAGGGTGGGGGACACTTGAGGCCAGCTGCTCCGCCCTCGGAGCCTGCGGTGGGGAGGCCTGTCCCGGCTGCCTGCGCTGAGTCTGGATCCGTGAACGCTGCCGATGTGAGAGGCTCGAGGGCGACTGAAGCCTCTGGCCGAGGGCCGGGGCTCTCTTCCCCGTCCTCCTTGTGAGCGGCGGGGACCGCGCCCCCGGATGTGGCCGGCTATTGTCTGCTGGGCCTGGTGTGGCTGAGGGCCGGGGGCGCCGGGCCGGGGCTGTGGGAACGGATTAGAGGCCCCGCTCCAGCCTCCCCTCCATAAACTCTGATCAAAGACATTCCTGGGATGACAGAGCCCTGTGTGCTCGGGCCGCCCAGCGTGCAGTGCGGGGCGCTGCTGGAATCGGCCTCGTGGTGTGACCGCCGCCCCCACCAGACGCAGAGCCTGGCCGCGCGGGCTGCCGGGCTTCCAGGAGGCTCTGGCAGCAGGGCTCCCGGGGGTGTGGGGAGGCTGGCACTGCATCTGGGGCCCCCAGGGGCCTGGGGAGCCCACCTCTCCCCGGCGTGGCCCTGGCATGGAACAGTCTGTCCTTAGTGTGCCTCGGCCAGGTCCTGGGGCCTTTCTGGATCTGCCCGGGCCCCTGGGGAGCCCTCTGTCCCCACCTCATGTGCCAGGCAGGGCTGCCCTGTCTGTGCAGCTCACAAAGCAGCTCCCACTCCCCAGTGCCCACTGCTTGGCCAGGCTGGAGGTGGGGCGGGGAATGCCCACAGCCTGGGTGGCAGTGCCTCAGCCTTGGCGCTGGGGGAGGCCTGCAGGGGGCTCGGTGTGAGCCTTGGGGGAGCAGGAGGCCTGCTGTGCCCTGCTGTCCTGTGGGCGGGCACTTCCGGCTTAGGGGACTAGGGGAGATGGGGGTGGGGGAGACAGGGGCTGAGGTGGGAGGTAAGGGGGTAATACGAGCCAGGTGTCAGGACCTTGGATGGAGCCGGAAGCCCCAGGAGGGTTTGGCAGGGGGTGGTGGGGCCACCTGAGGCGAGGAGCAGGGGCGGGAGGCCGGTGCCCAGGTGAGGGCCCCAGTGGGCTGTTTTCTACCTCTGCCCTGGGCACGAGGCCTTTGTGTGGGTCTGCAGTGCCGGTGCCGGCGGGGCTGCGGAAGGCTTGAGAGCCCAGGGCCTGAGGCACCACGGAGAGGAAGAGCCTTCCAGATGCCTCTCCCGGGGCTGCCCAGGAGATGGGCGCTGGGGGACTCGGGACCCTCCTCGCTGGGCCCAGATCGGGCCTGTGGCTCCTTGGGTTGGCCCTCTGCCCCGACCCGCCTCAACCCCTCCCAGCGCAAGGGTGTGTCCCACGCAGGCCTCTCCTTCCACTGTCCGCCCCAGCCGCCTGCACACATCTCCCATCTGGAAAACATTAAGCGCCACCAAGCGCTCACAGCCCCGGCCTCCGCGGGCCGCCCTGTGCCCAGAGCTCTCCCTTCCTCTTGGATTCCTGCTGGAGCCGGGCGCGCAGGTTGTTGCCCCGCCCCCAGGCTGCTCCTCAGCAGCACCGGAGGCCCCCTCACCGAACACGTGTGGTCTGCGGAGACACACCGCAGGCGCCCCGGTCCTTGCCACGCCAGCACGTCCTGCTCTTCCCGGGGCTGAGCCACCGCAATGGTGTGGACCTGGGCTCGGCCTTCGGGGCGCCTTCTCCGGATCCCGCTGCCCCTGGGTCTCCTGCCCCATGGGACCCTTTGGGAGCACCCCACAGGCTCCTGGGGCAGCCTCACCTCATGCTCCCGCACCCCCCCCAGCATGAATTGGGCAGCAGTCCTAGCCCCTCCCCCAGAAGCCCCGGTAGCTGCGGCAGCCTTGTGGGTTCCCACAAGGAGCCCCCAGGGGAGGAGTGCCCTCCGGGGCAGGGCGGCCCACAGCCGTGCTTCTGGGAGGCTGCAGCAACTTGACAAGCAGTGATGTCCGTGACTGGGAGCCTGGGCTCGAGTGGCTCCTGAGCGCCGGCTGAATTCTGACAGCCCGGCTTCGGGATGCCAGGCCAGGGCCGGGAGACACCAGCCCAGTGCGCTCCGTGCCTGGTGGGAACCCACAGGCGTCCACCAGGCCTCCCGGGTCACACGTGAACGCCCACAGCAGTGCAGCCTGGACAGCGCTGTGCTCACCATGCACTCGGGGCCTCGATTCACGGAGGGCAGCAGCAGCCGTTGGCCCCAGAAGGAGGCTATTGGGGGCCGACGTGATTTATCTTCCTCTCTGCAAGTAGCCCGGGAGGGCGAGCTGGTGAGCCGTGGGCAGGAAGATGGTTCTGACCACCAGTCGCCGGGCCAGAAGCTGCTCTTGGGTGGCTATAGCCACAGGCACTCACTTCCCCAAAGTCTTCCTGGGGCCCCAGCGCACCCGCCCTGCACCGAGTGCATCCCACTCCGGACTTCCAGGGACAGCTGGTGACGTCACAGCCGGAGGGGCCCAGTCCTCTGGTGGGCAGAGGCGAAGGATGCAGCCGAACACCCCGCAGTGCACAGGACAGCACCCCGCGACAGAGGGTCCAGACACCCTGCCTGCCTGCCACCCCCCAGCCCGGCCCCGCGCCCCTGGCTCTCTGTCCACCCCAGGGAACGGGCAGGAACCACACCGGGGTTTTACCAATTTTATTTCTAGACTTTTCATGTTTGTCTTGTTTTCTGCCGGAAATGTGCTGGTTACATGTCCATGCTGGGAAACGCCACGGCGTGCGACCCAGAACACACAGACCCAAGTGCCCCCCGCCGGAGACCCTCCCAGATGGGCCCGCCCCGGGCTCTAAGCACAGGGCGTTTGCCCCCGCGGGCACAGACCTGCCCCCTGGGACCCGGTTTGGTTCGGACACAGGCTGCAGCCGGAACGGCTGAGGTAAGCGGAAGCAGGGGCCCCGCGGGCAGGGCCGCCAGGGTGCACTTCCTTTTGGTTTGGCAGCGTGCTAGGTGATCGGGGCACGCAGCACCGTGGGGGGCTTCAGCAAGGTCCGCAGCCTCTTTCAAGGGGTGTCCCCGGCCGTGAACAGAACAGGAGCACACAAGTTCAACACGCCTGAAACCCAGCGGCTCCAGAGGCCGGCGACCAGGGCCTAGAGCACAGCACCACAGCGGCGCGTTAAGACATACTTGTTACAATAATAATAATAATAATAATAATGCAACTTCCATAGCTATACGCAAAGAACAATACGGCGGTAAAAACTACTGGGATGGTCAATGCCAGGTCAGATGGAGTCCAGCCTAACAGGCGCAGGGAGAGGACGGGGACACGGGCTGGTCCTCAGGGACGCCGGGCGGCCGCCCGCCCGCGGCCGGAGCCCGTCCCCACCGGGCCCGTTGGGGATCTCGTCCGCGTGTCTGTCTGCAGAAGCAGGAGGCCGTGGTCCAGACGGAGCCCGGCCGCCGGCCCACCCATGGCTAAGTGAAGCATGAGGTATTGTGAACGGCAACCTTTTTGGAATAGAGCAGTAATCACATTAAGTCAAAATTGATCACATAAAAAAAAACTACCAAAAAAAAAAAGGCATCCGTAATACAGTTTTTTCTACGAGAAAATTAGAACTACATGGCAGTATATGACATCGTAAAACAAAAAGAAACTGACCCTCCAATAGCAGCAAAACAACGTGAGAGACACAGAGAAGCGTGTGAGTCTGTTTCCGAACCGTGCAGGAGTCATCGGTAGCAGCGCACGGATGAGAAAAATAGGAACCGGAGCCGCAGCCTGGCCCTCGGGGTCCCCGCCCGCCTCCCCTCCGCCCCCCCTCCCTCACACCCTCGCCCAGCGCCCGCCTCGCCGCCTCCCGCCAACATACCCTCCTCCGTGACGGTCAGAGGTACACAGCCGAGATGTGCAAACTGTCTACTGGTCGCTAACATTTTTTTTTTTAAAGGAGGGAGCAGGGGATGAGAAGGCACCGGAACAGAGCCTGATTCGAGCACCCTAATTTTCCGGGAACTCTTGACGCCTCAGATTGGGCAACACCAAACAGGCCGAATCCCGAGTCTGTGTCCGTTCCCTGGGGATTCCCGTCCTCCTCCGAAAGGACCTGCCTTTTCTCAACGGTGCTGCCCCTGCCGCATGGAAGGCAGCCGGCGTGCGCGGGTCTGAGCCAAGGGGAGATTGCATTACCTTGTAACTCGTACTGGCCTTACCGACATCCTCTGCAATAAATATTCTTTTTCGCCTTCACTATAAATTATATACTTTAGTGTTTAAAAACTTCCCTAACCCTTCAGCTACGCGTCCTCTCGGTGAACCTTTGAGGCCCCTACTTTCAAACACCGGTTGGCACCAAAGGACTGCTAACCTTCGACTTCTCTACAGAGTAAAGGACTGTCATCCTGGCAATGTGGGAACGCACACTCTCTCCTGGACTGGACCCTGGCCTTCCAAGCACCCCCTGCGCCCGCCGCGCGAGCACCCCACACCCTTCCGTGAAGAAACTGCCCCCCCTCCACACACGACGTGAACAAGAGACCCTCCCTCGAACTACCGGCCCGAAAGTGCTGTGCGTGGAATGTGTCTACAGCGTGGAGCGGAAACGGAAAAGCCGCGGACTCGCCCGGGCGCGAGCGGGCTGCAGGCGTGCTGGCGGGAAACCCGGCGTCTCCTAGACCGGCAGCTACAAAACCAGGAGGGTTAGACACACGAACTATGACGTCACTACCGCAAGCTTCTCTCTACAAGCGCACCCCAGGCTGCCCCCCCCCCCTCCCGCGCACGGTCCGCGGGCAGGAAGAGGGGGGGCGCCCTGGGCCGCTCAACCACTAGACTTCCCGACAGGCTCCATCCGCATGGACGCGGGGAAGGCTACACGCCTACCTACGAATAAAATAAACACAGAGGACTTATAAAGTGACTACATGCATGAGCAAGCGAGATACAAGATGCCTACAGCCGCCTTAAAGCCGTGCTCCTTAGGAAAAGCACGAAAGTACGCTTTTCTAGCTACACATGCTCTTCTACTTTAAAAACGCGCTGCTGAATCCCTCTACCTTTTTAGAACATTGTATGCTTTAAACACACAGAGAATCGGATCTAAGCCCCCCGCGACCCCTCGTCCCGTCAACACCCACCTCACAGCGCGGACACCCGCACTCCGTGCCAGCGCCGGCTGATGGTGGGCGCGACCTGCTCTACGTGGGTAGCGCAGCCCTCCCCCCGCCCCCCACGCAGGGTTATGCAAATTCTATTTTTTTGTGGTTTTTTTTTTTTTTAAAGGCAGTTTTGGGGCACTTTTTTTTTTCTTTCACTTAAGTCAGAGACAGAAGGGAGAAAGAGCAAAGGAGAAAACCAACAGGAGGAGAAGGGAGCCTCCCCTTCTGGCTGTGGCCCGTCCGGGCGACACCTGGGGCGGCCCCCGCTCGCCGTGGGCACCCTCAAATGTTCACGTCCCGCACGTCGGTGGGCGTGCAGGCCAGGTCCGCCTCCTCTTCCTCCTCCTCCTCCTCCTCCTCGGCAGCCTTGGGGTCCATGCTCTGCTGCTGGGCCCGGCGTAGGCTGGCCTCCAGCAGGGCTTCGATCTGCTCCTGGCAGGCCCGGAGGCAGTCCTGGGAGTGGGGAGGGCGGGGAGATGGGTGCTCAGCGGGAGGCCCCCCCACCCAACGGCCTGGGCGCTGTTTCCGCAGCGAGGCTGACCTGGAACCACGGCCCCACGTCCAGGAAGGACTGGAGACCACAGAGCTGCTGGCCACCTTCTGGGAGTGCAGATGGCCTGTCACCCTGTGCCTCCTGCCCCTGCCCCCGCCCCCAGGTCCTCTTGCTGGAATTCCTCTGCGGGCTCTGAGCTGTGGCCCCGCCCTTGTCCTTGGGCAAATCCAGCCCTCTGATCCAGGGCCAGGAGGCCCTCTGCACCCTGCTCTTTTGCATTTAACCTCTGCCATGACAGCCCTGTGGTGAACCCGCCTCCGTGATGAATGGCTGTCCAAAGTGTTAGGCTGCGCGTGACTGAGAATGAATGCTGGGTGGCCAGGGGGCACTGGGACCCTTTATCCCGCTCAGCCTGTAGCCTGGACGGCGCTCGGGCCTCGGTGGTGCCCGCCCACAGCGGAATGCCACTGGCGGCCACCACTCGAGTTTTCGAGGTGGGAGAGGAATCTCAGGGCCCCGGGGCTGCTCCTGGTCTTGCGGCGACAAGTGCCGCAGCAGCTCGGAGGGCCCGCTCGCAGCCGGGCGACCTCATGGCTCCCAGGGTCTGAGCAGAGGCCAGCTCTGGGGTCAGGGCTGCCTGTCCCAACTCAACTCCTAGGATGCCACGCTTGGGCTTCTATTCTAGAATCAAGCCTTCCCCACAGGAGGCCACGGGTTTGCTGCCCAGAAGTGGGCTGGGCTGCACAGCCTGAGCAATCCACAGGGTCTCCCCTCGGCCAGAATGTTAAATCGGGTGGGCTTCCAGACAGGGCAGGCAGGGGAGGTGCGAGGGGCCCCATCTGACAGATGAGGAAACTGAGGCCCAGGCACCCGACATCCAACACCCGACACTGCCGCAGTTCCTCCGGGCCTGACGGCTCCCACCCGCCAACAGGGTAGCTCTGGACTGGCAACAACGAGGGGCAGCTGTTGACTTGCCCCTGGTGACTTGATGGGGTGGGGGCTGCGTGGTGGGCGGAGAGCAGAGCGGTGCGGGGGCTGGGGGGAGGGTGCTCCCCTCGCCAGCTCCTGGGCCCTGGTCTCCTCCTCCCCACAGCCCACTTGGGCCTGCAGCCCCATCCCATGAAGAGCTGACTGGCCCCCTGGAGAAGGTCAGGGCCCCTGCTCCCAGCTGCCGAGGGGTTTCTGTGTCAGCTGAGTGACGTCTGTCACACTGGGCGACCAGACCAAGTTTCATCCCCAGCCAATCTCTGCCCTGGTCCGTCAGCCGGGAGGCGTGGTGTCTCAGACCTGATGACCACGGCCTCTGTTCCAGGGGGGGCCGCTGGCCACCTCCCCCACGGTGTGCAGGGTGCTGCTGGTGGCACCACTAGTGAGCACGCCCCTTTCCCGGTGGCGCGCGAGCGGCAGCAGCTCCTCCGGGCGCCGCCCGCGTGGGTGGGCAAGAACACGCCTGACCGGGCCATACAGGCTGCCGGTGTCTGCTTCACACCCGACCTTCCCTCCCCAACGGGGTCACAGCGCCTCCCGAGTACTCCAGGGCGGGCCCCCAGGGCAGACGGCTGACGCCGGGGCCATCCGGTAAATGCCACAAGCCCTGGCAGTTACTGTGACTCTGAGGACAGCACCAACTTAGGGGTGAGACAGCAGCTTTGAGAAGACAGGAGTGAGGCCGGCCCCATCGGCAGCCGGCAGACAAGCGTGGTTTTGCACCACGCTCACGGTCACCGCCCCAGACCCCACAGGAGCCCTTCTGAAGCATCTCTCACTGGCCATCCACAGCAGGGCCTGGGCCCCACTCCGCATGCCATCAGGGCATGGGCCACTGGCAGGGTCTGCCTCTTCCCGGAGTGTGTATGGGTCCTCTGGCCCCCGGGGACCTTCCCTGGCCTGCCCACCAGTTCCAGCAGGCACTTCTTCCTCCCCAGAAGCCCGCAGAAGGGGTGGGGGAAGCTGGCACACTGCTGGCCCGTGATGGGTCCTGCGCCCCTAATCTCAGGCACCTGCCCGTCCCCCATGGGACCCCAACCCCGTCATCTCAAGGGCCCCGACACCAGCCAAAGCACCCCCCATTAACGCCCCAGGCACTGGGGTGTCCAGTGCTGGAGAGCAGGCAGGTCCCCCTGCCCCGGCCCGCACAGAAGTGGGGCAGAGCCACTTACCGGGTCACACCTGATCACCCTGGAGAGGGACCGAGTGAGGCGGTGGTAGGACAGGAAGCTGCTGGAGCTTCCCAGGTGCAGGCCTTGCACCGCGGCCACCACGCTCCCAGCAGCCACCATGGAGGGAGGGTTGGAAATGAACTTCACATCTACGGCAGAGAGACAGGCGAGGGGCCTGTGAGGGGGGCCCCCTGCAGGATCCCCGTGGCCTGGGCGCCCACCTGAGGTGCCCTACCAAGCAAGTGTGGGGGCCCCTACACCCACCTGCTTCCCACCCGGGGAAAAAGGGCTCCGGATGCGCCCAGCACGGAAGCCTGTGCCCTGCCCTCGCTCAGTAATGGGGGCAGCCCTGTGCGAGAGGGGACACCCGCTCTCAGCCCTCCAGCACGAGCCTTCTGGGTACGTCGGAGCTTATCTACCCGGGTGAGAGCTGGCAAACGCCACGGGGAGCGGAGGGGTTGTCTCTAAGTACCTGCGCTGGCACGGGGACTGGACACCGTAAGCAGTCCTCTAGGGAACCCCCGCAAGCCCCCACCACAGCCTGCAGGCTTCCTGGTTGGGGACCAGCCCTGGGCAGCAGGAATCCTCAGTCAGGTGCTTTTTGGCACATCCTCTCTCCCCAGGGGCCAGCACCTCCCTCCCAGAACTGTAGGGGGTCCCTCCACCTGGGGAGGGCAGGCCGCACCCCCCTCCCCGGCTCACAGAGGGCTGCGGGGCCTACCAAGGAAAGGAGGGAAAGACAGTGAGACACTTAAACAGCGCCAGAGGTGTCCAGGGGCTGCCTTTGTCGCACCCGATGGGGAATTATTCAGAAGCCACTGATTTTAGCACATTCACGGAGGAGCTGGGGGCCCTCAGCCTGGGGCTGGCGCTGAGTGTGGCACCTTCGCCGGCCACCACTGCACAAGGAAAGGCGCCGGTGGTTACCGACGCACCTCTTTAAGGAAAAGCAACACCCAGCGCCGGGCGGGTGACACCTGCGCAGGCGCAGGAATTCCCAGCTCCGGGCGCAGAGCGAGCAGAGCCCACCTCATGGAGCCTTTCAATGGGACGCACGCGCCCGCCCCCACATCACATGACCGTGTATCTGCGCTTCAGTGACGTCACTCTCATCTCGAGAGAGGTCCCTTGGTACCGAGGGCACGGTTGCATCCCCTAATCTCCAACCCGCGCAGTCTGGATCAGGACCAGGACCCTGAGCATTTCTGAGAAGCTTGGGGGGGGCTGCCGCTCCTCCCCTCTGGCCGGAGGTTTCTGGCCACCACCCCCCCCACCCCAGAGTTAATGTGCACAAAACGCTGGGTCTCCCCGAGCGGGCCCCAGGTGTCTGAGCATGCGGTCAGGGCGCCCGCTGGGCCCCGTGGTCAAGCAGCGACCGCGGCAGCTTGGGAGCTGGACGAGAGCCAGAGTGCAGCGTGTGCACCGGGCCTGCCTCCCTCACTACGCGCACCCGCGGGCCACAGCCCCCCTTCCCCGGGGTCTCGGGCAAGGGGCGGCTCCAGGCTGCCCCAGCCACCGGGGCGTAGGGCGTGCAGGAACCACTCGCTGTCTGATCTCCAGGAAACCAGTTTCTCCAAACGACATTCCGCTCCATAAAAGGCTCTGGAAGTCTCTGGAGGCCTCTCTCCTCGGAGGCGCCCCTGCCAGAGGGGATGGCCCAAGCCAGGCTCCCCGCCCCCACCCAAGGCCCAGAGCTGGAACGCCCCCACCCCTCAGATCCATCCAGGCCTTGGCTTCTCCATCTGTCCCCCACACGCCTCACTTGGAAGGACTTGGAGGAGGCTGGATACGCCAGCAAGAACTGTCCCAACTCTTGCCTATCCTAGAAATGCTAGCCCCCAGCGTGCAGACCTCGTGGGGCACACTGGGATACCAGGCTGGGGGCTCTTCTCTCAGGAGGCGACAGACACCAGAGGCCAGCCTCCCGTTTGATGAAGCGTCGTCCTCAGGTTGCCCAGAATAAGCCCCAGACAGATATAACAGCTGAGGCCTGACCAGGGACAGAGGGGGGCCCACGTGGAGTTGGGCAGGATGGGGGCATGGGCCTCCAGGGAGGCAAGAAAGGGGTCACAGAAGTCAGGGGCAGGGCCAGGGGAAGCTGGAGGCCAGAGTGTGAGAGTGTGTGTGTGTGCGCGCGCGTCCCTCTCTCTCTCTCTCTGGGAGAGGGCGGTTCTGAAAGACTGGCTGCTGCCAGGAGCTGGGCTGGGCTGGGCTGGGGCAAGGGCGGGGCCAGGGAGAGCCCCCCCCCCGCGCCCCGCCCCCCCAACCACAGCAGCAGGCTGCTGTGGAGCCCCTCCCAAGGCTCAGCTGAGGCGCCCCAAGCAGGGCCTCAGGCAGTCGGCTCCTCTGGTGGCCGCCCCCGCAGGAGGGCCAAGCTGGCCGCCCAGAGCACGTGGTACAGGCACTGCAGGCCTGGGCTCCCCACCCCTGGAGGCGCCCCTGGCAGGTGGCCCAGCTGGGAGAGGCCAGGAGGGGGCCCCAAAGCTCAGGCTCCTTGAGGACACAGGGAAGGACTGGAGAGGGGTGGGGAGAGGTTGGCCTGGCAGCCAACATCAACCCCTTCTAGCGTGGAGTGGCCCCTGCCTGGCGTGGGGAGCAGAGGCCGAGGTGGCTGGATACAGGCAGACACACCAGGCGACCCCAGGAGGACAACACCCCCTCCACCAGATCCAACAGAACAGGGAGAGAGGAGCGCTTCTGAGAACAGAAAGGACCTGGGGACCATCTGTTCAGATGGGGAAATTGAGGCACAGTGCAGGAAGCTCCGCCAGGGGCGCCCAGGAGGAGGGAGGCCTGGCCAGGCCAGCCAGCTGAGTGGCCCTACCTGTGGCACAGAGGGCGACGAAGGTCTGCGCGTGTTTGCGGATGATCTGCCTGTTCTCCTCGGCCACCGGCATCTTGGACAGGAAGTGCTCGATGAAATCGTGCGGGGTCGTGGCGGCCAGGTTCCACTTCAGTTTGTTCACCAGCAGCAGCTCCATTTGCTGCGGAAACAAACGGGCGAAGAAGCATGATGGGGGGGCAGGGAGCTCCTGGGGGCCAAGTGGGACCGGGGCCTGGAGAGAGGCGATGGCGACGCTGGGGGCCCAGGAAGTGGGGGACAGTGTGCGATCCCAGACCAAACGAGCGGATGTGCCGCGCGTTCCGATCTTTCCAAGCAGAGAGAAAGCCCTGCGGTGCCTGGAACGCACGCTAGGCCTGGGCCGTGGCGCGCGCCGACGCCGCTAGGGGGCGCGCGCCGCCAACTTTTCGGCCATGCTAGGGGCGCAGACGCGGTGGGAGTCGAGCAAAAGCGAGGTGGGGAGGCTGCGATCTGGGACAACCCGGGGCCCGGCGGCTCCCCGGGAGGGGCCCGGGCCGTGGTGCCTCCCGTTCTCCCCCCGGTACCCCGGGGGCCTTTGGCTAGCGGATATCGATGGGCAGTGGTGTTACCAGCAGCTCGTCGGGCCGGATGGAGTTGTCAGTGTAGATGCACAACTTCTCTGCGGTCAGGGGGATGGTCTCCTTCATCTTGGAGGCCACGAACATGCAGGTGGCCCCCAGCAGCTGCAGGCGGCTCTTCTTCATGGGCTCCAGCGACAGGAAGCGGTCCAGGTAGTTCATGGCCAGCGGGAAGACCTCCTCCTCACACTTCTGCTCCTCACAGACCTGCCAGGGCACCGGGGCTGTGACTGCCAGGGGCTGCTGCCAGGCCCGGGCCCCCGCCCCCGCCCCCCGCTTGCGCCCCGGCCGCGGGTCTCCGAGCCTCTGAGCTTGCGGAGGGTCGGGCAGGGGGCGACAGACACTTTTAGTGATGGTCCCTCTACCCCGAGTGTCCCCAATACCCACCCACCCCGAAACTGAAAGGGAAAGTCCCCGGGAGGCTGGCCCGGCGGGAGCCGCACGATTGGGCGGCGTGCGCTGTGCTCGGGCTGCCGGCCCCGGGGACCCCGGCCCGGGTGAGTGCTGGGGGCCCACCTGGATCAGGGTCGCACCAAAGCGGGTGCGTGGCCACGGGGCTGGGCGCCGCGCTCGCAGCGCCTGCGAGACACAAAGGTGGCGTCCCAGGCCGCCGCGCCGCATTTCCCCAGACGTCATCTTTTCAAAAAATATTTAAAAATATTTAAAAAATAATTAGGTACATAAAAAAACCCTGAAAATGACCGCCGGGCGGCCCTTTACTCGACCCGGGGGTCGGGAGCTCGTTGCAGGCTCCGGGGAGATCTCCAGGAATTCAAACTCAGGGCCCCCCCCTGCCCTCTGGGCGCGGGCGCCGTTTCCCTCTGGCAAGGGCACCACGCTGCACTTTCAAAAATTATTTTAAAATATTTGCGGGTACCCCAGACGCCCACTGAAAACCTGAAATGTGACCCGAGCCTCCAGTTCGCTCCAAACAGGTTCCCCAAGCTGAGACCCCTGCCGATAAGGGTCAACCCTCAGTATCTTGGGGGCCACGCGACCTTGCAGCCCGGCGTGCTCTCTGGCCCTCGCTGGCCGTGCAGGGCGCCCCGGGACTCGCTGCTTGAACAAAGGGCCCCCCTTCCCGAGAGGGGTGCCCCCCAAAAATGCCCGTGCTCGGTCTGCGCGCCCCTCCCGCCGGTTCCCGGCATCCGCGCGGCCCCTCGCCGCGGCCCCAACGCCTCGCCAACCGCTCCCCGCCCCCACCCTGCCCCAATTATTAATAAACACTTTTGCTTTGCAATAAAAGAACAAAGATGGCGCATAATACTGGCACGAGCGGCCCTTGCATACGTGTCCATGGATGTTAATTTAAAAATCAAATATATGTCCCCTCCCCCTGGAACTGGTGGCTCGGCGGCCGGCAGAGGAGGCGCAGCCGGGCTCGGGCGCAGGCGGGGGCCACAAAGGGAACCCAGCCTTCCAGCCCGCACCCTCGAGCCAGTTGGGGTGCGTCTGGCACTGGCTTTTCCCAAAGGGACCCCTCCGCGGCCTCTCCCCTCCCCCCCAGGAAAGAGAATTTCGAATGCCCCCACCCCCTCCTCGTTCAAAAAATACCCACGACATCTATATTTTTTGAAAATACGATTCCTAGCAACACCCCCAGAAAACTTCAAAGTCAGGGTGGGAAAAGGGAAGGAAGATGAGTGGCAAAGAAACGTGGGTTTGGGCAACAAGTTGCAGGAAAGTCTTAGGGAGCCGCCCGAAGCCCCGCACCTCCAGCATCCAGGTGGCCACGATCTTGCGCATGGACGGCAGGATCTCCTTCTGCACACACTTGAAGTAGGACACGGAGGGCGCGCAGGTCTCCTCCGCCCTGAGCATGGCCCGCAGCACCCGGTCGTTGAGAAGGTTGGCATCCGGGTACGCCCGGCGGATGGTCTCCACCTCGCAGCACAGGAGCTGGTGCGCCATGGCTGGGTCTCTGCTGGTCTGCCTGGGGCGGGCGGTGGCTCGGGGGTTTGGTCCGCGCTCGTCTCTAGCTCCTGCGCCCTGCGCTCCCCCGAGCTCTTCTGCCCCTTGCTGGAGCGCGCGGACGCTGCTGCTCGCTGCTACTGCGCCGACAGCCCTCTGGAGGCTCCAGGACTTTGCAACTTCCAACAAAACTTCCCTGTAGTCCCTGTGACGTTACTGTTGTTCAGCAGAGATCAAAGCCAGGCAGAGAATGGGAGGGGGGCGGGGGCGGGCTCAGGGGGAGGGGGCGCGGGCGCACAGCGCCGGGGAGCGTCGAAGGGCAGAGTCCCGCGGCGGAGTTGCCCCCGAAGCCCGGTTTTCATAGAAATGCAAATCGCCCCGAGGCAGCCTTTCTCCCCGCTGGGGAACAGGGGAGCAGGGGGGGCTGTTCTCCCAGAGCGGGTCCCTTGGGATTTGGGGGTGGGGTGGAGGTGGCTTTGCAGAGGGGGACAACTAGGAGGGCGGGCAGGCCACACGCAATCGGGGGTGGGGGGGTGGGAGACCGCATGGAGTGGGGACTCTGGGGCTTGGCGTCACCCTATATCCGAGCCGGGAGAATGGGCGCATTTTCGAGAACGCCACGAGGGCACCCACGAGTGGAGAGGCGGCCAAGGAATCTCAGCTTCTACATCTTCTTTCATTTTCATTAGCACGTGTAAATTTCAGGAACCATTTAGCATTCAGGGACACCCAGTGGAGCCCACAGCCCTGCTGGAGGCTTCGTTTCTGTGCACAGGGGGTCGTTGCAAATGCCCTGGGGGGTGACCCTAAACGTTTAAGAGACTTCAGCCTAGCATGCATGCGCTCGCTCAGAAAAATAAAATAAAACAAAATAAATGCCCGAAAAATCCAGCAGCAGCCCAAGATGGTGGCCAGCATTTCCTTAGATCTGTCCTCCCCGCCTAGGGGATCTGCGGGCTGTCTTCCTACCTTAGCCAAGTCCATCCTTGCTGGGGGCCCCAATCCCAACCCACCCCTCCCCGCAATTTAACTGCTAGAAAAACACCCTGTTTAGAAGGCAGCGAAACACTGGTCTCTGTCCTGGGTCATTTTTAAATTAAAAAGTTAAATAAATCGCTAGCAATATTTGTCGCCTCTCTGCCTGGGACAAGACCACCGGAAGCTTCTTAATTGGTTCTGTTGGGGGCGTGGACACCTTTTCGCGGTAATAATCTGTCGTGGGGCTGCACTCGTGAGCGTGATGGGGATGGTAGGGGCTGGCAAAAATTAGAGCAATTTTAAGTTGAATAAATGGGTGTACTGATCGGATGATTTTTTAAACAAAAATCTACATATGTTCGTGACTATATGAGGGTCCCCAATGTAGCAAACTTAAAGAGACGTATAAAAGAATATAGAAAATGTTCTGTTATTAGATTCCGTCTTTTCCGTGCTTTAAAAAAAATAAAGGTATTTTACCTGATCTTAACATTTTAGTAAGTTTTACACTACCCGCCCCAAACTAAGAAAACTGTTCATTTACTTCCCTCTGAATGCATTTTACCGTCATCAAACCACCGCACCCCCAACAGTAAAGGCTCAAAGGACTCTGACAAAAAAGCCCACCCTCTTCGCAAGGTCGCGCGCACCAAGGCAAGGCACCCCCACTTTCAGGGCTGGTTCTTCCCGCGCCCCCTCCCCTGTCGGGTGTTAGGGTTACAGATATTCCGGGTCCAGGAGGGTAATTTTACCCCCGGCTCACGCCTCAGAAGCCGTGGGTGGCCCGAGCAGCGAGCACCCACCGCGTGCCCCCCTCCCCCGGCACCCACGTTCCGGTTGGCCCCGCGCTCGCTGAAGCCTTGCAGCAGCATCCCGCGCACGAGGGCGGCCGGGCTGCTTTTTCATTCATAAAATCCCGACCCGGCGGCCGCCCAGATGATTTATGGGGCTGTGTGCTAAAACCCGGCGGTTCCTGTCCCGGGGGTCTAGGGGGCCCGAGCCCCGCGTGCGCCCCTGCCCGGCCCGAGGCAGGCCAGGGATAGCGAGGGGCAGCGGGGCAGAAAGAGGCTCGCCCGCTCCGGCAAAACGGGCTCCAGGTCCAAGAGGGACCTCCCCCCCACCCCAACCCAGGAGAAAGGCAGAGGAAACTGGAATTAGCATGAGCCAATGGGGGCGCGGCGCTGTTACTAGGCGGACCGGGCAGATCTCAACGAGGAACTTCGTTGATTTCCCCGCTCAGGGACGGGCGCAAAAGTGCAAGCCCGGCCAGTGAGCGTGAAGAGCCGTCCAGGAACCCGCGGGGGAGGCGCTGGAATTTGGGGCCCGGCGGGGAGCGCCGGCCGCCCAGCCCCCACCAGGGAGCCCAGATCTGCATTCCCCGGAGCCCCCAAGGGGGCCAACAGCCCCTAGCCCTTGAAGGCTGCTCCTTCTAGGAGACAGAGAATACATTTTGATTTTAATTTTTTTCTAAGAGGAAAGCAACTTTAAAAAACTTTTCTGTTGTAGTTTTAATTTTGCACTGCCTTAAAAAAGAAAAACAACAAAAAACCCACCGCGAAGCAGGAACTGCGAATTCTGGGCTCATTTAAAGTGCTCTGCGCTAATTTCTTGGTGACCATTTGGAGACAAAAGGCTGGCGGCCCAATCAGTAGGGAAACCACGCTGGTTCGAAAGGAACCTTAAAAGTAACTTAAAACACCTTCCCGCTTTCCTCGGTCCCTGGCGCCCCCATCGTGGAGACCGTAGGTCCGGCGGATTGTCGGCCCCGAGAGGGCGAATTCCGCGGCAGGCGCGTTCGCCACCGTCCCTGGCTGTGGGAACCTTCATTCAAGGCGGGGGAAGGGAGCGCGTTCATTCAGGAACCGGCGCGCCGCGGCGCCGACCCTGGGATGCAACGCGGCTGCGCGCCGCCCAGCCGGACGCTCTGGGGAGGGGGTGCAGGGCCCAATGGAGATCTTACACGGGTGTCGATCTCTGGGCACCCGCCTTCTCCCGAGAGGGCAGGGCCGGGGGGGGGGGCACCCAGGTGGGGTCACCTGCAGCCGCATACCTGGCGGCGACTTGAAAGGACTTGGCTCCAGATTCGCGAGTTTTCCTTTGTTAAGCCCTTAAATCGCCCTAGAAAAACGCTTCCGAATGAGGGCTGCAGGGTTCCGGGGGCGCTCGGGCTCCCCTTCCCCCAGACCGCTCGCTTTGGGGGCGCGCGTGGCGGTCCACGTGTGGCGGTAGCTCCGCCCGGGCTACGCCAGTGCGGTTCTCGGCGTTCCAAAGCTGCGGCCTCTGGCCCAGGCACCCGGGACCGGCACAAGCTGGGCACAGGGACAGCCGGACCTCCCGCCACCCTGAGCCTCGGACGCGCGTTTCTACCTCTGATTTACTCATTTCAGCCACACACGGACTACCCTCCCCCCGGAACCCCGGTCGTTGATTTGGTGGAATATGGGGTCGGTTCACCCCTTCCCCACCTTAGAAGCTCTCCAGCGAGGTGTGCATGGCAATTAAAAAGCAAACTCCAACAGGTGTGGGAGGGGGCTGGCTCCCCCTGCCCCTGGGGTGCCCTTCGGGAGTGGAAGAAGATTCTATCTCCCTGAATGTCGCCCCTCCAAACGCATCGCCTGGTGCTCTGAGCAGCAGGAGACCCCAAGTCTCCTAGGAACTCGCCCGCCTATTCGTGGGCCCCGGACCCGGCGCTGACCGCGGGGCGAGGAGTGGGCGCCCAGAGTGGGATGATGAGCAACTGCAACTAAGGCAAACCCGGCGGGAGGTGAGGGCATGACCTTGGAGGCCATGTCTTCGAGTCTCGCTTGCCCAACAAAGCGACCAGGGCTGTGACCCGCCCCCCAGAGAAGCAGACCCCCGCCCGGACAAGGGCGCAGGGTGCTGCTGCGGAGACTCGCGGCGCCTCGGAAACCTGCGGCGGGCGGCGGCTCGTGGGAACGGGGACCTGCCTGCAGGAGGACCCGTTCAAGACCCTTCTTGTCCCTGTGGCATCCCTACCCCATCCGGGAACTTGAGGTCCCTCCCCTCACCGCTAGGACTTGTCGCCCGGCCTCCATCCTCTCCCTTTCTCGGAGACTGCGGGGGGGGGGGGGGGGGGCGGGCGGGCGGGGGAACCCCGCATCCTTCTAGTCAGCTTTGTTCTGCCCTCAAACGCGGAAGTTTCCATCCTTCGCCATGGTCCTGGAGGTGGATGGGTGGAGGGACAGTCGGAGCTGGGTGGTGATGTCTCGATTTTGGGGACCCTCTGAGTTCTGGGGCTCTGGACACCTGCCAGGAGGGGTGGGGGAGGAACGAATTTTCAGGTGAGTGGAGATCCTCACCTGACGCCCTGCACCCTCCTCATGGGTCTCTCGGCCTCACGCCGCCATGGGGTCTGGTGGTTTGGACCCCCGGGGAGTTCCTGGTGCGAGGGGTGTGAGAAGTCCAGAGGGCCCCTGCCCTCCCCAAACCTCGCGGGGGTGCTCGTGCAGGGACCGGGCCTGCCTCTGTGGTTCTGGGCCACGGGGCCTGGCGCTGGGGAGCAGCCCGACTGGGAAGAGAGGCGAGGCGGGAGGCGCGCTGCGGGAACCCAGGCCTTGGCTCAGGAGCAGAGCCCGGCGGCCGCACATTCCACGCATTCCCGCCCGGCCTCGGCTCTGCCGCCACGTGGTTGCTTTGCGCGCTGTGCTTACCGTAAGGCTTGGAGAAGGCGCGCACTTGCGGCTACGGAACGCGTGCGGACCTCCCAGGATGTGGAAGTCTGACGCAGGGTCCAACCACTGTGGCCCACGGGCCCTCTCCCAAAGCGCAGGTAGGGGTGGCGTTTTAACGTGCTCAGGAGAGCAGCACTGATGACACAAGGACTTACGTCTTTGCGAAAGGCTGGAAGGGGGCTCAGGCCCCGCTGCTGTCATCGTAGGGTGATGTCCATCTGAGGAACGTGATGGACCCGGGCCAGTGACCGTTATCACTTCCCAACAGTGACAGCACAGAAGAGGGGCTGCAGCTCTCGGATAGTTTTCTTCTCGTTTCTTTGCGAATCAAGTTGCAGACTCCAGGAGGTGCTTAGCGCACAGGAGAACGTTTGGTAGCTGGCTGTGGTTACGAAAAAAGCCCTGCAGGGCCGTTCCAGGTAACGAATGGAGGGCTTTGCTGCACTGCAGGCCCCAAACTGGACGTCTGGACGTCTGCCGCAGCCTCGAGGGGCCCACTGTGGTCCCCCAGGCTTGGCTGGGCCAGAGGAATTCTGGATGCCCTCCTGACTCTGCCACCTCCGGGAATCCTGGCTCCCATAGACGCGTCTGGGCCACATCCCTCGGAGGCAGGGATGGGGATGGGGACAGAAAGGGCTGCTGGGAGCATCTAGTCTATCATCTTGACCGCCATCCTCCCCCCTAAGGTAAGCCGCCACCTTTGTCTGACCTCCTGAAGGGCTTGGAGGAGAAGCCTTCACTCGGCCCCTGTCCTCAGCCCCTCACTTCTCCTGTGAGGTGCTCCTCCCTCTGCCAGGAAGCCTATCACTGTCACGCACTCAGTCCTCAAAACACGCCCCGCCCCCACCTCCACGCACTCAATGGGTGAGGAGGCCGAGGCACAGGTACCTGGTCCAGGCCCGCGGCCTGGGCCGCCGTGCTGGCCTGTCAGACCCCACCCTGAACTGCTAGGCTGCGACTCCCTCTGTGTCCTGGGCGCTGTCGACCTGTGAGAGACACGTCCACCAGTTGCCTCTCGCACGCCCCCGACTGGGGACCCTGGCCTGCCACCCAGGCCTGTGCCCTGACCGGGAATTGAGCCGGCGATCTTAAGTTTACAGGCCGGCGCTCAGTCCACGGAGCCACACCAGCCGGGGCACAAGCCACTTCTTCTTCAAGATGCCAGGGAGTGTGCCGCCGTGTGTGTGAGGCTGCACAAGTGTCACCCACACACCGACATCTGCCAGTGGCTGTGCAAGCCTGGGCAGAGGGTTGTCCCTCTCTGTGACACGGGGCGCCTGTGCCCTCCCGAGACCGAGGAGAAGAGTAATTAAGGTGATTCGCAGGAAGCATTTCGCACCAGGCCCGGCCCGGCCCGTCAGAGGTGTTCGTTCAAGTGTTTGTGCTCGGGCGGAAGGAGGCCGCAGGATGTGTGCTGGGGGGGGGAACTAATGGAACATTTCCGTCTGTGTTCAGAAAGAGAATCTTAAATATGTCTTCATAGTCTGTAAATTCGCTTTATTGCCTGGCTTCTCCTGAGCTGTCTGGAAGTGAGATGTAAGTCCTAGAATGCACCTACAATGACATTTTTTAAAAGTTTGGCCATCTAACCTTTTCTTCCTTCTCGCCCCGCAAAAGGAGTAAAAGACTTGACTTAAAGAGGAGGCGTGTCGATTAGGAGCCCGTGTCCACACAGGCATGAGGGACAGACAGACCGTCAAAGGGACGGTGTCTGTGGGTCGAAGACACCCAGAAGCCCAAGGCCCCGCGCTGGTCTCCGGCTCGGGTGGAAGAAGGGAGGTCACCGCGGGTGAAATCGGCCTGCTGAAGGTGCAGGCCGGTGGCAAGGCTGGGAGCTGAGAGGAGCCGCCGTCAGCCCATGGCTGGGACGCAGCCTGCCCGTGGGGTCCTGTGTCAGCGAGGGGTGGACAGGGGACAGAGGCTGGTTTAAACGTTAGGGACCGTTGGAGCCTCTGGTGGAGAGAGGGCTTCTGGGCCCGCCAGCCTGGAGGACTTCCTCTGCACCCCCATTGTCCTGGGCCCCTTTGGACTGAGTTGTCTGGTCACCTCCTAACCCAAAGACAAAGCAGGAAGCAGCAGCCGGAACAGCGGGGCCACCTGCGAACTGTCTGTGAGCTCAGTGGGGTGGTCGCCCCATCCAGCAGGGGCCTCGGCCCCCTTTGGCCCTGCGAGTCCCAAATCAGCCGTGACCAAGGGCCACAGCAAACTGGGGGCTTACAAGGACAGACACGGATTCCCCCACCGTCTGGAGGCCAGAGCCCCAAATCAGGGTGCCTGCAGGGCTGGGCCCCCCCCCGGAGGTTCCAGGGGAGGGTCCTTCCTCACCTCCTCCAGCTTCTGGGGCTCCGGGCAGCCCTGGCTTGGGGCCCCATCGCCCCACCTCTGCCTCTGTCTTCCCTCGGACTTCTCCTGGCTTCTGCTCCTCTTCTGTCCCTTCGAACGACACTTGCCATGGACTCAGGGCCCACCTGGAGAGTCCCAGATGATCTCGAGGCCCTTAACTTCGCTACATCCAGATGAGGCCGTACTCACAGGCTCCAGTGCTCGCAGGGGGACATGTATTTTTTGGGCGACACCATTCAATCTGCTAGAGCAGCAATGTTCAACCTTTGTCATCACCGGGCACACGTAAACCAATTACTAAAATTCCGCAGCACACCAAAGCCGTATATTTTTTTGTCAGTCTGACCGAAGAATTAGGTATAATTTCAGTGCTTTCCACTAGACGGCTCTCGTTGTGTTGGCTGTCGTCCCTGTTTTATCTGACCATCTCGGGGAGAAGAGGTCGGCGCCCCTCAATAGACAGTCAGGTCCTGCGTGTTTCAGAGATTCTCGGGGATTGACGGTCGCTGCCCTGGAGGCGGGGAGCGGGAGGAAGACGGCCGAGCCTGGTAGCAGCTGAAGCCAATCGGCAATCGGACCCTTAGATTCGCCAGCGCTTGGTTTGAGTCAGCCCGCGTTTGAGAGAAGTTCAGGGGTAGAGGGACAGGGTCCCGACTTGACCGAGGTGTGGTCTCTGTCCTCTGTCCTCTAGGGGCATTCCACTGGAGGCCTGAGGAACTGTGCACGGCAAAAAAAATGTTTTTAAATCACAGTCCCTGGCCCAGTGGGCAGGTGCTTCCTGCATGGCCCACTCCTTGGCAGGGCAGGAGGACTGAGCAGCCCAGTCGCCGCGGAATTCTGGGGAGGCGGGAAGAAAGGTTTCACCCCAGGAGGCGCCCCGGTAGAAACTGGACGGGCCACGGGGGAGGTGGCTGGGCAGCGGACACGCCGATCGTTTCCAGGTTCCTCTCCAGTGCTGGTGGGGACTGTGGGCTCTGGAACGAGCAGATCGACCCCCAGCCCTGCCGCCTCCTGTCAGCGTGGCCTCGCCGCTCGGAGCCTCCGCTCCCTCACCTGTCAGAAGGGGACGAGGACAGCGTGGACCGCACGGGTCTTCAGGGAGGTCAGCTGGGTTGGCAGCGGAGGGAGGTCCGGACGCAGAGGTTGTCCTCCTGCCCTCGTTAGCAGAGACCCGCCGTCGACCCCACACGCTGCCACCGTGGCGTCATTAAGTCCCCACCAACGCATCCCGCCATTAAAAAGAAAACAAATTGAAGTCTTCCACAGCTGCCCAGGAGATCAGCATGGCCCAGCAGGGTGTGGGGCCGAGTTCTTCACGTCCAGCCTGAGGGGAAATCTCTGAGGCTTTCCTTTCGAATCTGGTCCTGGGCGAGTGGGCTGTCTCCTCTGCGGTCCCTGGACAATGCTGGGTCTCAGGATCCCTTTTGTAGCCTCCCAGGTCCCGTGGAGGGTCACGCGTGCAGAGAGCAGGGCGGGGAGCCGCGGGGAAGGGCCCAGAGTGGCACTTGGGAAGAAGAATCTGGATTTTCCCAGAGGGAGACCCCCTCCTGATGCGCCCTTGGTTTCCGGCCGGTGAGGCCAAGCTCAGAATCCACCCACCCGAGAATTCCCAGGCAAGTTTCGAGGTAACAGAGGCTGTTTGGAAAGAGGAGGTGAAAGATAAGGATGGTGGTGAAGGAGGTGTGGGCGCAGTGCGGTGGCGGAGAGGGAAGGTAGGGGGGGTCACAACACGGCCAGGAGGGTGGGCAGGCGAGCAAGGCAGGAGGAGGGAGGAGAGCGAGGAGCCCAGCCTGGTCCCCCAGGGCTGCTCCAGGGCAGAGAGCAGTGAGGTGCTGATGGGAGGGGGCACGTGATCTGGCTTACCCACATCCCCCACCTGCAGGCCATCTTCAGAGGCTGCACCTACCTCCTCTCCCCTGCTGCCCCCAGGGCAGCCACCTGATCCCCAGTTCACAGATGGGGAAGTTGAGGCCCCCAGGGTCATGTGGCTACTGCAGAGCTGGGATGCCTTCTGGCTCCAGCTCACTCCAGCGCCCAGGGGAGAAAGGCAAGTTCCGAAGGACTCTTCCATAATCTCATTGTGAAGGTGACCTGCCACATGCTGTTGGACCCCATGCTGTGAGTTTATTGCCATTTTAATATCCACATTTTGATCTTCTTTTTTAAATATAAGTCCTTGTAACATTTTGCATGATAAACGCTGGGTGATGATGAACTCCTTTAACTTGACCTTCTCTGGGAAGCACTTTATCTGACCTTCCATTCTAAACGATAGCTTTGCTGGATGGAGTATTCTTGGATGTAGGTCCTTGCCTTTCATGACTTCCAATGCTTCTTTCCAGCCCCTTCTTGCCTGCAAGGTTTCATTTGAGAAATCAGCTGACAATCTTATGGGAACTCCTTTGTAGGTAACTCTCTGCTTTCCTCTTGCTGCTTTTAAGATTCTCTCTTTATCTTTAACCTTTGGCATTTTAATTATGATGTGTCTTGGTGTGGTCCTCTTTGGGTCCAACTTGTTTGGGACTCTCTGTGCTTCCTGGGCTGGTATGTCTATTTCCTTCACCAGGT
>PVJI01017660.1:0-35133 GCA_004026765.1 Micronycteris hirsuta | reverse complement strand
TAAATTCCCAGGACTGCATGTTTACACGCGTGTGGAAAGAATTCCCACATCTTGGTTTTTTATTCAACCTTGCAATCTCTTTTAATTAGGGCGCTTAGACCAATTAAATTGCATGTGATTATAATATGGTTTCTCTCTCTGTCTCCTTTTGGATTAATTGAGTATTTTTATGATTCATTGTATCTCATTTGTTAGCTTTTATTAGCTATAACTCTTTGTTGTATTATTTTTGGGTGTGTAGCGCACATATTTAACTTATCACACTCTACATTCAGGTGATACACCATTACATAACTAGTATAAGAACTTAACAACAATACATTTCCTTTTCTTCAATCTTGGCCTTTATGTTGTTGTTATACAATTTACTTTCCAAATTTGTTATAGAAATTATTATTATTTTTGCTTTAAGCAGTCAATTACCTTCTAAAACAATTTAAATAATAAGAAAAAAGTGCTTATACTGGCCCATATAGTGAGCGTTTCCATGGTGCTTCGTTCTTTCGTGTAGCTCCAGGTTTTCATCTGGCATCATTTCCCTCCTGCCCGAAGGGCCTCCTTTAACATTTCTTATAGTGCAGATCTGCTAGTGATGAATTCGCCCAGCTTCTGTGTGTCTGAAAAAGTATTTCTCCTTCATTTTTAAAAGGTAGTTTCAGTGGGTATAGAATTCTAGGTTGTTTTTTTTGCCCTGAACCCCAAAGTTGTTTCTCTTCCATCTCTCACTGTTTTTGATGAGAAATCTGCTGTCATCTTAATCTTTGTTCTTCCATATGGGTTGTGTTTCCCCCAGACTGGATGCTCTTAAATTTTTATCTTTGTCTTTGATTTTAACAATTTGATCATTGGTGTACTTTTCCTCACGTTTCTTGTGTTTGGATTTCATTGAACATCTTGGTTCTGTAGATTTATGGTTTTCATTATATTTGACATTTACTTAGTATAATTTCTTCAAATATACATGTGTATCTGGGCATTTGAAGTTGTCCCACAGCTCACCAATGCTCTCTTTTTTGCTTCATTTTTCATTCTTTTATTTGTTTCATTTAGATAGTTCCTATTGCTATGCCTTCAAATTTACTAATCTTTCTCCCTGTACTATTTAATCTGTTAATTTCATCCAGTATTTTTCTTCTTTGTTTAAAGAATTTACTAGTTGTGATTGACATTAAACCAAAGTGTATTTACTCAGCAGATATTTAGTGAGCACCTAATATTTCCTAAGACTCCGAGGCTCTTTGGGAAAACATGGTTTTCCCTTGGTAAGGATTTGTAACTCATTCAGAAAGTACTGAGAATCTTCCTTGTGTGAGGTGATAGGCTGGGCCCTCCAGCAGCCATGGAGGTAGATAGGTGCTGACAATGGCCTTGGTTGCTCATCAGGGAAAGAAGCTTACAATCCTATATGCTGAGACAAAGTGACCAGACTCATTACATTTATTTGATATCTTATCTCTGAAGTGATATCTGATTATTCCACACACAGAAGCTGCAATAAAACTCATTTAAATGGCAGGCTTTTTAAAGGATGTGAGAGAGAAGGCGCTTTCAGAAGAGACTGATTTTCTTGCCTTGCTTTTCTTCTCCCTGCAAGGGGAAAGTGGAGGGAACTGGAAGGGGAACAGTGGCTGTGGGAGGAGTTCTGGCATGGTTCTGTCCCCTCTGTGCCTGGTGTCCCGAATAGTTATCCTTGAAGCAAGACATGGCAGCTGATTCCCTGGGACCACATCCTTGGTAATACATATGGTTCTACAGTGACTAGGGAATCTAGGTCCAGAAGGAAAATCAAAAAAGTTCCACCTGAAATTTCTCAAGAGAAATGAACCTCTGTGTCAGTGAGAATTTCAACAGCACTAAAAACTTACCCCTAGCTGAGGAACTGCTGGATGGTGCAGAAAAGCACAGTTGTACGAGCTCTTTAAAAAGTTTTTTTTTTATTAAAGTGTAGTTGGCATACGATATTATATTAGTTTCAGGCGTACAACATAATGATTCAACATTCACATACCCTATGAGGTGATCACCACACTGAGTCTAGTCACCATCTGTCACCAGGCAAAGTTATTACAATATCAGCTATATTCCCTCTGCTGTGTACTGCATCTCCATGGCTTATTTTTTTATAACTGGAAGCTTTGTACCAGCTCTTGCTCATATCAGGAGGGCATCTAGAGGTACTTAGAATGGAAAGTAGGGGAAAGTTCTCTTATTTTAGAAGTTGTCTAGGGCTGGAATATTGTCCTAGGAACCTAGGATTTTATGATAGAAAAGTCTCTGTAGAAGATACAGTTCAAACTTCTCATTTCACAGAGAAATAAAAGTGAACTTCCCAGGGTTGAACAGAGTTAGCAATAGGTCAGGGATGAGACTCTGGGTTTCTTCTTGAATTGAAAGAATTGCTTTCTAATTAATGCATGGAGGTATCTTGGCCTCAAAAACTATAGGTATGTTTTTGACCCTTTTCCTCTCTTTGCAGATAACATTTGATAACAAAGCGCATAGTGGAAGAATTAAAATAAGTTTAGATAATGACATTTCCATCAGAGAATGTAAAGACTGGCATGTGTCTGGGTCAGGTAAGTGATGCATTTTACCAGTTTTCAAAATGGTCATTAAATTACTGGTCTCGGGGATATGTGGAGCATCAAATGAAAGACTGTACCAATTCCAGGTCCCTAACTCCCTGCAAGTAGATTAGTTTGTTGTAGATAGTTGATGTTCCAGGTGATACATGAGTTACTAGTATCTAAAATGACTTTTCCTGCCTTTCCTTGTGCTCTCATTGGCTCACTCCTTACTAAAAAAAAATACAGCCCTCCCAGCAAAAAAAAAAATAAAAAAGAAAAGAAAGAAAAAAAATCACACTCAAACCAATGTTTTAAATGCTTATTGCATAAGTACTTTTACCTACATTTTTCTCATTTTAATATTTTAAAATACCCTTGAGATTGGCAGTATTGCTCTTTTTACAGATAGACAAGACCCCTGACTTTGCGGAACTCTGTTCTACTGCAGTGACACGGGCAAGGCAGGAAACAAGTTACTGAAGAAAATACTTTCAGATAGGAGAACATGAAGAAAAGAAAGCATAATAGCTAATATGTATTGATATGCTACGCAGAGTTCTAAGCACCCTATATGAATTAACTCATTTGATCCTCACAGCAACCCCAGTGAGATAGGCAGGATTATTCCCACTTCTCAGGTAAGAAAACTGAAGCACAGGGAAGTTACAGACTTGTCCAAGGTTACATGGCCAATAAGTGGCAGAGGCAGGTTTCAAACCCTTGCAGTCTGTCTCCAGCGCCTGTCACTCTACATTAGTGTTTCTTGGCCTCCCTTGGGAACTTGTAAGAAATGCACATTCTCCAGCCCTACCCACTGAATCAGAAACTGTCTTTATGAGTTCTCCATGCACGGGGTTAATGTGGGGGAATGGGGAGAAGAGAGGTCATTTACACTGCACAGTGAAGGAAGGCCTCACCAAGGGGGCAGCAGATTTTAGGTGAGGCTGGACTGATGAGACAGAGCCACCCATGCAGAGATCCTGGAGACTTGCAAGTGCAGAGTCCTGGCCAGCGTGAGTGGGGCCAGGTGAGGAGAGGTGGGCAGAGACCTCAGCTGTCACGTGCTCCGCTCCAGAGCTTGTCTTTTTCCCATGAGTGGGACTGCTCTTTACCGGTAAAGCACTGAAGACTAGCTTTGTAATGAGGCATCCCACTATACTGGCCAAGGGGCATCTAATTGTTACACGAAGGTCTAAATCTACTTTAGAAAAACTTAAAAACCAAGAAACAAGCATTTGCAAGAAAGCCTGTGTTTCAGGCACTTTCATATGCTCTCATTTCCCCTAAAGCTTGCAGAGAAGTATTACAATGTTTACCGATAACAAAACAGGATGGGTTTCAAATAAACAATTTGCGACTGGAATAAAAGTTGTGATTCAAGAGCCTCATATATTTGAAGTTACCTACTATTAGTGAAAAGAATGTTAGAATGAATTTTATTTACTCTTACTATCTCATTTTACTCCTTCTGAACTTTGTGCATCGATCAGTAGGAAACCTTAAAGATATTATTATCCGAGTATGACATGAGTAAGGACTACCTGCATATTCCTAGGCCGTGTGTACGCGGAGCAGGGAGACTGCGTCTTAGGTATCTGGCATGATTCTTCTGCTCACTGGAATCCAAGACCCTGACCTACTCATTAAGTCCAGCACAACATACCACTAAGTTACTTACAAGAGGCTAGAAAATGAGGTTAAGTCTTTCCAGTCAGTTTTCTCCAGTTCAGCTCCAAAATTCTCAATGGCATTCAGTGTACCTTTTGACTTGGACAGAAGATGACTATAATGTGTGAGTTCTCTTCTGAGCCTTAGTTTCTTCATCTGTAAAAATAAGGATGCTGTCTGTCTTGTTCATCACTGTCTCTTATTAATAACCCACCTGGCACATGGTGGGCTATTAATAAACATTTTATAACTAGATATGTATACTTCCATAGGATATGCAGTATGGCTAACTGTTTTAGGAGCAAGACACCACAAGTTGTTAATTAAAGATTTTCTATTGATGGTTGTGGTGATTTTTTTTAAGTGTGCAGGCAAGTTTATTAGTGCTAAGTTCTAATGGGAGAGGATAAACAAGGGTGGCAGAAGCAGGGTGGTAAGAGCAAGGTGGCAAGAGGCCAGGTGGCCAAAAAAAGGGGGCCCTGGCCCCTGCCCCGTATGGTGAAAGAGCCAAGAGAGAGAAACCTTTGTTCTAAGGACTTACAGAGTTGACGGGATGGGGGTGAAGAAGTTACATATTGAGTGAGGAGTAAAGGTGGTGCCAGGTTTCCCACAGGAAACCCAACTGTTATGTGTGGGGGTCTGTTAGCCAGAATCCTTATCTTGCTCCAGGCGTTAACTTTCATCTTTAGGGAGAACTGGTTGAAGTGGCTACAGCTGAAGAAGACCCTTTCCATCATCAATCACTTCACTTACGGGACCAGAACTGTCCCCCAAACTCTATCTCAGCCCTTCCCCCTTGCCAAGCACAGTCAGAACAAGATGCCCACTGGGGCAGCATCCACTGGGACAGGGACATTTATTTCACCAGGGACGTTTCTGACATATCAATACTGACCATTCCTTACTGCCACCTAAACAGCAGAAGAAAGATCTGGAGAGTAAAGGGCTCATTTAATAAGCCTGCTGCCCAGATGCCGTCCTGTGTGTGCTGGTCCGTGTTTCAGATGCCGGAACCTCGGCCTCAGCAGACATGGCCCAGCACAGCAGGACCCTTCCTATTCCCGAACGGCTAAACACTAGAAAAGTCCTTCACTCCTTTAACCATACTCCTGGGATGCCAGTCCCTCCGCACCCCCCCCCCTTTTTTTTCTTTTCATAACCAGGAAAGAAAGAGAGAGGCAGCTAGGCTGCACTGGAGAGCAAATCCATTTGAACCCTCCGCCAACTTCAACTCTCCAAACCCACCTGACCTGTCCCACAGGCCCTTCCCTCCCTGTAAAAGGCTGAAGGCCTGGCACGTAGAACTGTTTGCAGTGATGCTGCTTCACTCTGCGCTCTCCCTTCCCACAGCTGAAAGGAACCCCCAAACGTGTATGAGCATGCAGCCCCAGGGTCCCGTCTCCCACTCCGTTGCCCTCCCCCCTAAACTTTCCATCTAGGCTCTCATGTTCTCCATTACCTCTGCCCACCAACAGGTCTCTTCTTTCTGCAAACCTCAGTTCTCTTTATCCCACCCAAATTCTGCTGTGGGCCCTTTCCCTTCCCATTAAACCCTTTCAAAATCTGCCCCCAGACGTCTTCAGTCCAACCCTCTCCTGAACCCACCTCTTCACAACACCGCTCACAAGGGTCCAGTCCTCTTTCCAAGCCCGCCTCCCAGGCCTGCGGGAGGGGCAAGATTGCAACTGCACCTTCCCCTCTGCCCTGGTAACACCCCCTCCCGGCCCAGCCTGGGCCCTATTTGAGCTCTCGCCAGCGCTGCACTTCTTTGCCCCTCTCCTCCGCCCCTCCGTTCCCTCACCTGGCAGTGTCCTAGCCACCACTTCTCCCGGAGTTCACAGTCAGACATCGGCCAGCGCCCCGCTTCAACTCTCCTTCTTAAGACCTTCGCTGCCCCACACTGCCCTGCTGACGCCCCTCCCGAGTCCTTGCACCAACCACACCACTTTCCACGTGGGTTCATCCGCGCGGGGCGCACCCCAGGTTCTGAGGCCGCTAAGAGGCAAAAGAGGGGACAGGCGGCCCAAGGGTGGTGGGGGGAGGCTGCAATCTGAGAAGGGCCTCCGGAACCGGGCCGGCCTGTGCAGCATCAGAACCGCAGCGAGGCTGACCTGCTAGGTGAGAAATAAGAGGCAGCGGCACTGCAGGGGTGTGTCCATGGTGATTTTTGAAAGGACTTTGAAGCTTCTAGATACTTATAGGAAGAGCATTTATCAGGGCTTTTTCTCTTTGTTGTCTTTGTATAAAGATTACTTGGATTATTTAAATTACTCTAAAAAGGAGTGTGAAGGATCCACATAAAATTTGAAAATTCTTCAAAAGAATGCTGAAAGAAGACATGAATCAATGAGAAGGCAAACCATGTTTTTGGACAATAGATTCAACATCATGAGTGTATCAATTCTCTGTTAAGTAACCTATGTATTTGACATGACCTCCTCCCAAAAATTACCAGTATGATTTTTATTGGAATTTGACAATCTGATCCTAAGTGATTTGTGGAAAAATAAAAAAGCAAGAATAGCCTGTAAAAATTCCAGAAAAGAGTAATAACAGATATTTGTCTTAGGCATCGAAATACTAAAAAACTTCAAAAGGGCAATATACATGATAAGGATGGCATTTCAAACCTTTGGGAATAATAGATTTGCTATTTTGATTGGCAAAAATGAAAGATTACTAATATCCATTGATGGAGAAGATGTGGATATGTGGAGGTAGGTAAAGAGGCATGATCTTTTTGGAGAAAGTTTCTTAGCATCTTGTTTTAGAAATATACATGTGCCTTTACCCAACAATTCCACCCTTAGATATTCATTCACCTAAGGAACCTCTTGCACCTGTGCACAGAGGACTTGGAGAATTGTTTCTAGTAGGAAAAAACAATACAATTAGAATACAACCTGAGTGTCCTCAACACATTGTACATTTATACTGTAGTATGCAATGCAGCAGTTAAAATAAATGAGACTAAGAATGAAAAGGAAAAAAAGGAAGTAGCTGTCACGATATTAATGTCCCATTTCATAAATAGCCAATCCTTTTCCTTCCAGTTCAGAGGAACACTCACTACATGATGATCTTTGATGCCTTTGTCATTCTGATATGCTTGGCTTCCTTAATCCTGTGCTTTCGATCTGTGATTAAAGGAATTCAGCTTCAACAGGTAGGGGCTGTTGTTTTCTAGGAATGTTACAGACACTTTGATTGACAGAGAAATTCACTGTGCTCCACCTCTATCTTTTCCCCAAAGGAATTTGCCAATTTTTTCCTCCTCCATTATAAGAAGGAGGTCTCTGTTTCTGATCGAATGGAATTTGTCAATGGATGGTACATTATGATTATAATCAGTGACTTACTGACAATCATTGGATCAATTCTGAAAATGGAAATCCAAGCCAAGGTAAAATTTTTTCCTATTTATGCCATTGTTAGTATCAGATTGCATTAACTGTAATTTATTTTTTCCAGAGTGTGAGACTTCGTAGAGTAAATGATTTCTTTCAAACATCGTATTGGGTAAACTTGGAACCGATAGCAGCAATTTTCTTAGATCTAGTCAGGAAATCCTTTAGGTGGAGTTTTTCACAGTGTGATCCACAAAAGTCTGCATCAGAGTCACTGGGGTACCTGGTAAAAATGCCCAAGTCAGACCTCTAAATCTGAGCTCTGAGTGGGCCTGTGAACTCTTACGCATGCCAAATTCATAAACACACCAAGGTATCTCAGGTAGGAGGTTTTTTTTTTTTTTCTTACAAGAAATGCCAGAATCTTCAACAAAAACAGAGTAGGGCTGGGGGACGCAGAATGAGGCCCAACTATGATTACGTGGGTGATGTAGTTGTTTCCCTTGTCCATTCAACTTGAGAATGTTTCCATATTCTTATTTTTCCCATTGATGGACTACAAGGTTTTCCTTTTTGGATTATGACTAACCAAGACTAGAAATCAACCCTCTCCTCCAAAGAAAAAATCATTATTAAAAACTAATGTTGTTCAAAGTAATCCTGTTCAAATTTATTGTTTCTAGCTTTGGCTGCAACTAGAAATGAGTATAAGCCTGTTTTCATTCAGATTCCTGGGCAGAAATCCCCAAATGCAGTGGCTCAGATAAGATAGGAGCTTATTTCTCCCTCATGAAATAGTCAGGGTGGATTTTCCAGGTTGGTGAGTCGCTAGCTCCAGGCAGTCATTCAGGGACCCAAATTTCTCCCATCTTGTTTCTCCGCCAGTCATTACAGGCTCGTCCAGACTGCATGGTTGAAGCTGGGTCATCTCAGAGATAGGTTGTAGCCTGTGGGAGGGAAAACATGGCGTGGTCTGGAGGTGGTTCTCCCACAGTCTCACAGCCCTGGCTCTAGTGTGGTGGCCTTCACTTCTGTTCACGTTCCGCTGGAGAGGATTTAGTCACATCTGACTGCAAGGGGTGCATGTGCCTCGGAAGGAGAGAATAGGTTAGGTCAACACGGAGCAGCTGCCACCGTGGCATGGCAGTTGTGTAAATCATCAGAGTACTTAACTCCAGGGGGCAGGAATAGGGGAAGATTGGCAGCAATCTTTGTCTTTACCAACCTCAACTACCATTGACCTCAGTGACCTCTTTCCACATTTTTCTAGAGCATTTACTACCCTTGTCTTATAATTTCATATATTTTCTTCTCTTCTGAAACCTCTAATGCCCCTGCCTCATCCCCACACTCAGATGATGACCTCATTTCCTGTTTCACAAGAACAATAGGGAAAAAATACATATTCCACAAACGCCCACTTCATTGATTTACCTACCAGCATCCGTACCCATACATTCTGCTTTTCGTCTGTTACTGTGGATGTAGTATGCCTACCACATGCTGTCCCCACTGCCTCATTCAAGTGCATAGTTCCCGCTCTGCTTTCTTCATTCCTTGTGTATCGTTAGTTTCCCACTCTCTACCCCGTCATTCCCATCAGCATGTTTTTCCTCCTTTCTAAAAAGACAAAACATCAATATATTTCTCCCTTCAGTTACTTCCCCATTTCCTACTCCTCTTTATGTAGCAAAAGACCTTAAAAGAGTAGTTTGTCTTCTTGCTGATTCTGCTCTCCCATTCTCCCTCATATCTATTCCGACTAGGCTGCCCTGCCTCTCCACCGGAAATGTTCTTTCCAAGGACCTCCCATGTTGCTAAGTCCAATAATCAATTATTTATCCTCATTTTGACCTATTAGCAGTTTTTATCACTTCGAACACTCCCTCTTTGCTGATGCTTTTTTTGTTTTTTATTTGCTGGACTGTCACTTACCTGGTTCTCCTCCTAAGAAGACTATCGGTGGGTCTTCTGACTTTCCTTTGCCAGTTTCCTCTCATCTTCCCAACCTATTAAAGTGGCACTGCTTCAAGGCATAGTGCTTGGACATCTTTGTTTTCTGCCACTGTCTTGGTGATTTCATTCTGTTGCATGTTTTCAAGTAGCATCTGTCTGCCAGTGATTTCCCCATTCGTGTCCATAGCTCAGAATTCTTCCCTCAACTCGTCTCAGATATCCAACTGTCTACTCCACACCTTCACTTGGATGTCTACCTGGCCTCTCAAACTTAACGTACCTAAAACAGAATTCCTAAGGTCCCCACCTCCACAGTCCAAACCTGCTTCTCCTTTCTAACTTCAGTTAATACCAGCTCTCTTCAGTTGCTCAAGACAAAAGCCATAGATTCCCCCGTGACTCCTCTCTCCCGTTAATCCCCTCTCCTCCACATCTAATCCAAGAGGAAATCCTATTGATCTACCTTCAAAAATCACTGCATCATCTCCAAGTCACCATCAGCTCTCACTGATATTATTGCAGCAGCCTTCTCACTCCTCTGACAACCTACTCTCAACCACAGCAGCCACTATTCAATCCTATTACTCCTGTCCAGAGCCCTACCCTATCCCGAGTAAAGATAAAGTTGTTAATTACCCACAAGGCCCTAACTACCTGCCGTCTTACCTCTATGACTTCATTACTCACTGTAGCCAGACTCACTATCTCGCCAGGTGCCCTCCTGCCTTGGGGTACTTGCTGGTTCCTGTACCTGAAGGCTCTTGCCTTGACTTCATTTGGTTTGCTCCCTCACTCCCTACTGGTCTTTGCTCAAGTGCTACCTTTTCGTGAGTACTTCCCTGATCACCCTATTTTAAACTGCAACCTCTGACCCATTCCTTTCCCCCTCTCCTGAACTTTCTCCTCCACACTCACCACCAGCTAATGTATCAAGTGTTAATTAATTTAATGCGGTCACCTCTCTCCCCCCATTAAAATGTAAGCTTCATGAGAGTAGGAAATTTGGTCTTTTCATTGTTTTGTCCTCAGACCCTAGAACATGCCCGGCTTATAGCTACCCAAGAAATTGTTCCTGCTCAGATGGATTTCTGATCACTTGTTCCCACTCTGTTTTAGAGTCTAACAAGTTACGATGTCTGCAGCATACTTCTTGGGACCTCTACCTTGCTTGTGTGGATTGGCGTCATCCGATACCTCAGTTTCTTTCAGAAGTACAATGTAAGGAGTTTCCTGACTCTCTGTGCTCGTGGTCTTTCTCCCTCTCGAAGTTGTTTCACTGCTTTGGCTGAAGGAGAAAGCATTCTAAGGACCTCTCTTTCTTTCCCAGCTCCTTATCCTGACCCTTCAGGCAGCGCTGCCCAATGTCATGAGGTTCTGCTGCTGCGCAGCTATGATTTATTTTGGCTATTGCTTCTGCGGATGGATTGTGCTGGGGCCTTACCATGAAAAGGTACTGATGCACAGTTTGTTCCTTCTTGGTACCATTAAGCTCTTAGAACAGTGCCAGGGCTCGTTTTCTCCTTTCAAATGAACTCCTTTTATTTTGTGACTCAGCCTTAAAAATGTTGATGGTCATAATATCTATTGTCATGTTTATAAACTGTTAGGGTGTGGCCAATTTGAGAGATTAATTGGTTCGCTCAACTTCCTCAATTTCTTTTATGGAACGTGTCAAATAATTAAGTTGATTTTACTACCGGAGCAATAAAGTTTAGTCAGTTTGATTCATTAATATATATTAGGGTTGGCTATTTAGGTAAGGTGTCTCGAAATGTGATTTTATTTTAAAAGTATAGGGAGAAACCTGTAGAAATATTTGAATATTTGTTACTAGAATTACAGTCTTGATTATTATGGCATTATCGTAAGTGGCATGAACTCTAAAATGAGAAGTATGATCATGCATGGAAGGGGCCTGGGCTTCTCTGAAGAGACATTTCAAAGGTGTCTTTCCACTAAGGTAAAGGGGAGGATAGGCTTGACTCACAGAAGCACTGAGGGTGTAGACCACCCCCTTCTGCCTTCAATTCCACCTGCCCCTATCAACTGGAGCATCAAGAAGCAGCTGCGTGTCCCCAGAAAATAGTAGGCTTGGACACTTTGTGTGCATTAGCAAGCAAATGCATGGTTACCTCGGGCTATTGCTTTGAAAGTGTAACTTGAGATATTTGGTCCCATTACTTTTAATATGAAGTCATGAATAAAGTCTCCCATGGGGAGGAATATGGAATACAGTGAACTTTTATTTTTTCTTTTTTCAGTTCCGTTCCCTGAACATGGTCTCTGAGTGCCTTTTTTCTCTGATAAATGGAGACGATATGTTTGCCACATTTGCAGGAATGCAGCAAAAAAGCTACCTGGTCTGGCTATTTAGCAGAGCTTACCTCTACACGTTCATCAGCCTCTTTATATATATGATTTTAAGTCTTTTCATTGCACTGATCACTGATACATATGAAACAATTAAGGTAGGTTCATCAGCAGCCATAATGGCAGCATTTTCCTAGACCTTGCAGAGTGACAATAAAATGTAGTGCCTATGGGGGAAGGGAATGGATGGGATGTTAATTTCTTCAGGGTGGAGAAGAGTGACTTCAATTTTAGATACCAAGAAACAGAAAGGAAGGAGAAATAGAATTTCTAGAATGTTGAAAGTTTTATTTTTACTTCATTGTGCTTTTTTTTTTAAAACAAGCTTTCTAGCCTTTTATTAGAATTATAAGAACCAGTAGGTATTGGGTGAGTAAAACAAATGTCATTTCAAAAAGCCAAAGTTGGAGGTGAGGAACTTTTAAAATGCAGTTTTCATGCCCTGGCTGGTGTAGCTCAGTGGATTGAGTGCGGGCTGTGAACCAAAAGGTTGCCGGTTCGATTCCCACTCAGGGCACATGCCTGGGTTGCAGGCCAGGTCCCCAGTGAGGGCCACGTGAGAGGCAACCACACATTGATGTTTCTCTCCCTCCATTCCCTTCTGTCTAAAAATAAAATAAATAAAATCTTTAAAAAATAAAATAAAATGCAGTTGTTGTTTTTTTTTTTAAACATTTTATTTACTCATTTCTAGAGAGAGGGGAAGGGAGGGAGAAAGAGAGGGAGAGAAACAGCAATGTATGGTTGCCTCTCACGTGCCCCCACTGGGGACCTGGCCCGCAACCCAGGCATGTGCCCTGACTGGGAATTGAACCGGGACCCTCTGGTTCCCAGCCTGCACTCAATCCACTGCGCTACACCAGCTAGGGCAAATAAAATGCAGTTTTCGTAAAGAAAAACTGACCTCTTCATTTAGAGTGTGTTGTAACTGAACACATTACTCTTTGCAAGGCTATGCACGGTCCTCTCCCCAGTTGGAAACTTGATTTTAAAAACTATTATTATTGGTATTATCATTCACAAGGGATATTTTAAAAAATCAGTTTAGCCTTTTGAAATATGGAAGAGCAGAATAAATATCCATATATATTTAAATTTCTAATAGCTTTGTACTGTTAGGAACAGCAGGGACACTGCTGGCATAGACACTTCCACTTGGGGACTTTTCTTCCTGGGTTTGCTGCTGTGTGAACGGTTCAGGGATGAAGGAAAGGCCATCAGGAGTTGATGGATTGTGAAGTGCCTTGCTCATGAAGCCAGGGCCATGGCTTCATTCTTACTGAATCAGATTTCAGGAACTGACTGTCCTCAATACTTGCTTGGCAGATTTGTGCTTAGAGTCACTAAGGTGACCGGGAAAGAATGTAGCTGTCCCTGTCCAGATCCCTCCCCATGATGCTCTAAAAATGTACTACCTTCCACTCTGCATGCAGAGAACTATCTGTTATTTAAAAGCGACATCCGACATCTCTAAGAGTTCTATGACTAGACGACCCTCCATGACACAATCTGAGAGTCATAGTTTATATGTTAACCTTTTTTCATGGGCTCAGAGGACTTCTCAAATGGGAAAGCTAAGTTATTTCTGATCTTCGCTGGCCAGGGCACATTCTAGAAGCCTCAGACCCCAAACTGATATACATGTGAGGCCCTTAGCCAAGCCTTTCTGTCCAGAAGAGAGACTCTAAAAGGGTGTGTGGACTGGAAGATCTCTTACAGCATTCAGATCTTCATCCAGACACCTGGACAAGTTTAGGAGCGTTCAGAGGTGTGCTGAGGTCTTCCGAGGAAGGCTGGGTGCACCCACTCCTCAGCCTCCAAGAGCATCGTTGTTAATTTGCACCAGCTGGGCTCCCTGTGGCCTGAACCAGGTGCCATCCACGGTGCCTGCTGCCCATGGGCCTGAAAGTCATGGGCTGCAGGGCGCAGTGGTGACAGAGGATCTCAGACTTGGAACAGGACTGGCCGGATTCTTCTTGGAAGCAGGGCTCAGGCTGACCGAGATTTCAACATGCTTATTTTGGGTTGAATCAGACCCAGAAGGGAAAGGCCAGGAGGGCACTGCAGAACCCCAGACCCACTTTGCCTTAGCCCAACCAGGTGGCTCTGTAGACTACACCTGCTTGGAAATACTTGGAAGTGACTAACCTACCCCTCCAGGAAGATCCCCTCCCTTGCAAAATGATCTATTTTAAATTTGGAATAAAGCTGTTTTCCAGGAATTTATTAATGAGAGCTGCTTTTTATTCTTCTGTACAGCATTACCAACAAAATGGCTTCCCAGAGACAAAGCTTCGGACATTTATATCAGAGTGCAAAGATCCGCCCAACTCTGGAAAATACAGATTAGAAGATGACCCTCCAGTATCTATATTTTGCTGTTGTAAAAAGTAGCTGTCAGGTGTCCGTGTGCTCTAGAGGAAAGTACGGTGTGTAGCTGAGTTGGGAGACTACATGTATATTTTAAGATCTGGTGGAGTATATTTGAAAATGACTATTTTGAGCAATTGGTCACTATAATTCATTAAGAACTCATTAGGTTTATAATGCATTAGGTTTATCATTTTAAAAGCAATATTTAATGTCTTTCAGCTTTATGTTGAGTTCATCTTTTAAGAAAAACCTAACTTTGATTAGGGAAGCTATTGGTTTCTTGTTCTTTAGTTTGCCATCACTTCGGAAGGTGTTTCTTTGCTGTTCTTGACTTGAGCTCTTAGCCCGTTGCTTACAGCAATTCAGACGGTGCTGATCGTGTCCTCGGTGGAAAACAAGGCCCAGCCTGACTGCCTTCAGATGACTCACCAGCCCCGGCCTGGGCCGCTCTGACGAGGGAGAGGGATGGCTGCTGCACATCCAGTGACTGTTGCGTTTTAAGACCAGGCCAGAATGAGAAACAACCATCACCAGCAGACACTCCAATATTTGGTTGTGAGGGACAACTGGAATATGCAGGTTCTTTCAGTACTGGAGAGGATCAGGTTTCTTAGTATTCACGTATAAAGTATTTCTCCTTCAGTGTTAACGTAAAGAACTCGAAAGAGTATCTTACACATATATGAAAACTAAAGCACATATCAAATGCGTGTCCGAGCCCACAAGGATTATTTATTCACACCCACACGGCCTTGTGAACACTGTGTGACGTACTGTCCCTGCGTGGGCACCTTCGGTCTCATGGAAAGAAGTCACCTTTTAGGTTTAGGAAGTGTGGTTTCGTGGGGAGGGGTTTCATAACTCACATTACATTAAAATATTTTGTGAAACAATTATCCTCATACCTTAAATATAAGGAGGAAATGTATGCCTTTAAAAGACAGAAACAAAGTCTCTATCCTTACAAAATGCTGATTAGAAGCTTCAGGCATTTTCATAACGTGAATCTTTGTTTTGTGTATTGTTTGTTCAATTAGAAATGAGTTCGATGATGTGCAATAAAGGTTTTCTCAAAGCAAACTCTTTTTTTAAAAAGAACTAATTTGTTAATTTTTATTTTGGTTTAAGTGTCTCAAGCCTGAAGATTTTTATTTAATCATGACCATAATAATGACTACAGGTGTAGAAACGTGAGGCTTTCCAACTTCCTCTCCCTCCCTCCTTACAACTGGCAATTTATCACGTGATAAACTATGCTTGTAGTTAGTTCGGTCTTTGGTTTTGTAGAAGTAAAAAAAATATAAACCCCTAGGTGAGTTTTTTCCTTAGTTCTAACATTTGTATCATGATCATTTTAGAATTTACTAGAGTGTGATGTGAATTTTAAAGTTGTATTTATTATCTGGTAAATACGATTTTTATATTCCTTGTAAAATTTTTGGACTAGCAATGATACTTCAATGCTAGTGTTAGGATTTGCCCTGAAATGGTATTCCTGCTGTGGAGTTAAAGCCAGTGACTTGGCATCTGATTCTCAAGCTTTCTTACTGTGTCAGGAGTGAGTCCCTAATAAATCTTAGGGCGTACTTTTTAGTAATGATGCCCATGAGAGAACATCTCTACTATTTCCTGAAAGAAACAGCACTAACTCTTTTAGAACTGTCCCAGACCAGTGCAATGGCTTGCTTTGGGTAGGCAGATAAATTATCGACCAGTCATTTCCATGTTTTTCTCTTATGTATATGTGCCATAAACAACGCCAAGGTTCTTGTAAGAAGGAATGGAGAGACCTGGGTGAGTGGTTCAGCAGGTTGGAGCATTGGCCCATGCACCGAAAGGTTGCAGGTTAGGTTTCCAGTCTGGGTACATACCTAGGTTGCAGGTTCGATCCCTGGTTGGGGTGTGTATGGGAGGCAACCAATTTTTCTCTCACATCGATGTTTCTCTCTCTCTCTCTGTCTTCCTCTCTCTCAAATCAATACATATATCCTAGGGTGAAGATTAAAAAAACAAACAAACAAGAAAAAAGGAAGGGAGAATGGAAGTCTCCATTTCTCCTCCTAGGCTTCTAGACTGAGGAACAAGGAGGAGATGGGGTGGGACTTGTGTTGGTGAGGTCCATTTGTCTGGAGGTCAGGTTTACTGCTCTCTCCCCCTGACATGATGATTCTCATGCCCGTGGACATAAGAGTCATTGAGGCTCATGTTAAAATTGTGGATGTCCATGTAATTCCAGCAGAGACTTCTTATTTTTCAAGTCCTACAGTGAGGCCAGGAGTCTTCATTTTTATCACGCACACGAGGTAAATTTGATGTGAGTGGTCTGTGGTGACTGCATGGCCCAGAGCAGGACCGGGAACAGTTAAATCCCTTTATCGGGGTTACAGATAAGGAATTGTCCAAAAGGCTCGGGGTTTAGACTGCGCTTCTGTTTCTTGACCATATTAGCCAGGAGAGAAATCTTAGGGAAAAGTTTATAGATATCAAAATACTTAATCTAACATATGTGTTTTCTGTTAAGAACATTTTCAGGTAAAATTTGATTTTGTTGATGCCACATTTTCTTTAAAAAATTTAGATGCCATTTTCTTCTATCACTTTATAAAGCTTTAAACAATCAAATATTGAATTTTAATCTTTTTGTCCCAGCATACCATTTTCAAATTAAGATAAAAAATGATAAAATTCTTGTTAATTGATGATATGATGAGCTACAGAGAAAAACTAATAAAATTAACAAATTTTCAAAACTAATTAAAGAATTCAGTGAGGGTGTTGGAAGTAAGATCAATTTAACAACACTCTAAGCTTCCTCTCTATATTAATAATCTTCCAGAAAAGATAACAAAAATTAGAAATTATCTAGCAATTATCCTAAGTTAGAATGTGCAAGGCCTTCCTAGAGAAACTTTCAGAAACTCCATTACAAGACATAAACGATCTGAATAACTGCAGAGATAATATATTCACATATGGAGGCAACTTAGCATAGTAAAAATTCAATTCCCTTCAAATTACTCTATGAATTCAATGTAATAATTTAAAAACTCCAGATGAAATTTTTGAACCTCAAAAATTGAGTTCTGTCCTGGCTGGTGTGGCTCAGTGGATTGAGTGCCAGCCTGTGAATCAAAGGGTCACCAGTTCGATTCCCAGTCAGGGTACATGCCTGGGTTGCAGGCCAGGTCCCCAGTAGGGAGTGTGCGAGAGGCAACCACACACGGATGTTTCTCTCCCTCTCTTTCTCCTTCCCTTCCCCTCTCTAAAAATAAATAATTACAATCTTTAAAAATATTGAGTTCTAAAATTCATGTGAGAAGATCTATATGAGGAAAACTATAAAACTCTAATTAAAGAAGTAAAATAACTAAATTAGTTCGAGAAATATTCCACGTTCATGAATAGGAAAACTCAGTATTGTCAAGATATCAGTTCTTTCCATCTTGATCTGTAGATTCAAAACAGTTCCAATCCAAATCCCAGTGATATATTTTGTGGATATTGACAAACTCATTCTAAAGTTTCCATGGAGAGGCAAAAGACTCAAAACAGCCAACACAATATAGAAGAACAAAGCTGGAAAACTAACACTACCTAACTTTAAGGCTTCCTATAAAATTATAAATCAAGAAAGTGTGGTGTTGGTAAAAGAATAATTAGATCAATGGAATAGAATACAAATACCAGAAATAGACTCATGCAAATATAGTCAATCAATCTTTGATGAAGGACCAATGATGCTAGAGCAACTGGTTATCCACAGGCAAAAAAATAAAAGTAGACATATAGATCTTACACCCACCACAAAAACTAACTCAAAATGGATCGTTGTTGTATATGTAAAATGAAGAACTCCAAAGCTCCTAAAAGGCAACATAGGAGAAAATCTAGATGACCTTGGGTTTGGTGACGACTTTTTAGAAGCAGCATCAAACACACAATCTGCGAAAACAAAATTTGATAAGACTTCATTAAATTGAAAACTTCTGCCCTGGCTGGTGTGGCTCAGTGGATTGAGTACTGGCCTGCAAATCTAAAGGTCACTGGTTCAATTCCCAGTCAGGACACATGCCTGGGTTGCAGGCCAGGTTCCCAGTTGGGGGCGTGTGTGAGAGGCAACTGATTGATGTCTCTTACACATTGATGTTTCTCTCCCTCCCTTTTTCCCTCCCTTCTCCTCTTGCTAAAAATAAATAAATAAAGTCTGTAAAAAACAAACAAAAAACTTCTGCTCCACAAAAGATACCATCGAGAGAATAAGAAGACAAGTCACAGACTAGGAAAAAAGTATTTACAGAAGACATGTCTGATAAACACTGTTATATAAAATATGGAAAGAATTCTTCAAAGTCAACAAGAAAATAAACAACCTGATGAAAAAAGTGGGCCAAAAACCTGAATAGACACTTCACTAAAGAAAATATACATATGGAAAATAAGCATGTGAAAAGGTTTTCAACATTACATGGCATTAGGGAATTGCAAATAAAGCAACAGTGAGATACTATTATGCATCTAGTAGAGTGGCCAAAATCCAAAACACAACAACACCAAATGCTGATGAGAATGTGGAGCAACATGAACTCTCAGTTGTTTCCATGGGAATGCAAAATGGTACAGACACCTTGGAAGACAATCTGGCAGTTTTTTTACAAAACTATACTCTTAATTCTACAATCCAGCAATCGTGCTCCTTGGTATTTATGCAAATGAGTTGAAAACTTACGTCCATTCAAAAAACTGCACATGCACATGTATAGCAGCTTTATTCATAATTGCCAAAACTCAGAAGCAACCAAGATGTCAGTCAGTAGGTGAAAGGAGAAATAAACTGTAGTACATTCAGATGATAAAATATTAGTGCTAAAAAGAAATGAACTATCAAATAAGGAAAAGACATGGAAGAAACTTCAATGTATATAACTAGGTGAAAGAAGGCAATCTGAAAAGACTACAGACTGTGTAATTTTAACTATATTGAATATATATATATGACATTTAGGGCCCAATGAAACGTTCATATGAAGGCTACGTGCTAGAGAAGTTTCAGGTCTATAAATTAAAAATTCCTTGTTATAGTACACTGTTGAACAAAAGATTCTTGTTTTATGTGGTTATTGGTCATTATACATTTGAGTCAGGGTACATAACTTTTGTACTATGAAATAAAAAGCAGAACACAGATTTTTGAAAGAAACAAAAGCATAGCACAAAATAATGACTGTTACTGTCAGTGAGAAATGAGTCAGATCTTGCTCATAAGGAGTGATTTTTGAAAGTGAAAAATCTAATGCCTATTGTGAACTAATTTACTAATTAAAGAATGACCCCTGGCTGGTGTGGCTCAGTGGATTGAGCACGGGGCTGTGAACCGAAGAGTCACTGGTTTGATTCCCAGTCAGGGCACATGCGTAGGTTGTGGGCCAGGTCCCCAGTAGTGGGTATGCGAGAGGCAACCACACACTGATGTTTCTCTTCCTCTCTTTCTCCCTCCCTTCCCCTCTGTCTAAAATAAATAAGTAAAATCTTTAAAAAATGATTAGATTAGGTACCTAGAAACTATAATTCATGTCTTTTAGTTTGTATAATATTCACAACTTTCATTTATTGAACTCCAAGTATTTTCCATTATAACTCTCCTCCCCTCTTCTCCATCCCCAAATCCCTCACCACTGAAGTTAAATAATTCCTAGAACCTTGCTACTTAAAGAGTGGTGCACGGACCAGCAGTATCAGCAACATCTTCTAGTTAGAAATGCAAAACCTCAAGTCTCATTCCAGACCAACTGATCAGAGTTGGCTTCAGTAAAATCCCCTGGTGTTTCCTTTGCACATTAAAATTTGAGATTCTTCAGCTCTCTTGCAGGTATTTTCCCTATACGTAGTGTTCTGTAAGAATTTACTTACTGTTTTTTTAGTGATATTTTTATATCTGTGGATAATGTATGCATCCAGCTATGTATGGACACGTATCTTGTCCTATTTTGTGCAACTGTTGATGGATTGTTACAGATGTGCAAGTGTTTACAGAGACTTCTCTGGGTCAGGAATGCTGCTCAAGGGCAGCAACTGCTGATCATGTCTCTATCAGTCCAGTTGTACGGTGAGAACAAAGGTTTTGGAGACTCAGCCACCTGAATAGAAATCTTGGACCTACTACGTATTCTGTGGGTGACCTCCCGGAAGTAACTTCAACCTCTCGAATCCATTTCCTCCTTTCCAAAGGGAGATGACAGTACAGAACGCTGAGCATTCAACAATAACACACACATCAGCCTTCCTACCTAGTCGGCACTTCCCGCCTCTTTGAAGCGCAGATCCATGGTAAATGTTCTCAGTAAATGCAATAGGAACAGTTAACTTTCTTTTTAACTACTTGCCGGGAAGTTATTGTGTAGAATTGCCAGAGCTTTAGAAAACACATAATGAGAATTGTGCTGATAAAAAAAAAGTCATCCCAGTTTACAATCCCCTTCTAAAGGAATTACTGTCCCTAGTGGAGTCCTAGCATTTTGAGGTTAATAGGTTGTCCCATTATTGTGGCTTTTCTTTGAATTACAAAGGCTTAAATATTCATCAGCACTGACATTATATAAACTATATATGATATCTATGTGTATATAACATATAAATATAATATTTTATACTTACAATTTACTTCCTCCAGCACTTTCCAGTCAAGCCACAGTCTGACCCCATCATGGGAATCCCCCGCTCCCCACAAGGACAGGGCTGTGACATTTCCTCTCCCTTTGCTCTAAAGAGGAACCTGACCACACCACTGTTGCACGCATCTCCGGGGACTGCGACTAGGCAAACGGGGTCTTCCAAGCCTGTGTACACCCAGTGGGCACCTCTGATAAAATACGGCTTTCTTTTCTTTTCTTTCTTTCTTTCTTTCTTTCTTTCTTTCTTTCTTTCTTTCTTTCTTTCTTTCTTTCTTTTTTTTTTTTTTTACCTAATAGCCTATTGGAAGTATCTTTCAAACGAGGGTCAATTATGCATGCTTTTATATACGTTATTCTGTCCAACTGTATCTACCTGGAGACGCATATTAAAATAATTATCTGGCAGGGTATTCTTTGCCCTAGTTATACTCAAAGACTTTTTAAACATTTGTTGATTCCAGCAGCCCGGACCTCGGGACTTTCAATGCTGCTGCTGCTGCTACCACGTGAAGAGTAGGAATAGACGGACTCCCTCGGAAAGAGCCTGTCGGCCGGGTCCAAGCTGCCAAGTCAACATCACCCGCAGCTGAGCATGGTATTTGGGCGTGGGCCCGCGGTCCTCATCTCTGAGAGTCCTGTTTGGTTTCCCAGAGGCGCGCGTGTTCCTGTCGTACCCGTGGAGGGAAGGGCAGCGGCGGCTGCAGCGGGGAGCGCGGGCGGAGCGAGGCCGCCGGCTCCGGCCGCCCGTGCGGGTGTCGCGGTCCCGCTGCGCCAGCCAGGAGCCACGCGGCACTCCCTCCCCGCTCCGGAGGTCCGCTCCAGTTTCCCCACGCAAGCGAAAGGCGATTCGTTTTATTTCCCTTGTGCGCCGGTAGCACTATTCACATCCGAAACATGAACCTTGTCGCAGAGTTTTGTGATCGTGCCCTTCAGAAGGGAAAAACGCTGCACCGAATGAACTTGTCAGTTTCATGTGAAATCCTAGAGGGAAAGGACCACGTCTTTCTTTCCTCAGGTATCCACAGTACCCAGCACTCGGCCTGGCGCTCAGTGAGTGTGTCCTGAACGCATCTCAATAGAAATGGCGAAAGAAATGGTCACACGAATGGATGAGGAAAACGAAGGAATGGAGAGGTCGAGGAAGGAATGAAGAAAGGCAAGAGCCCGGAGGGCTGGAAGTGCGCGGCCCCACCGCCCGGGGGCGCTGTGGGGGGCGCGCGGGCCGCCCGGGCCTCTTTAGAAGGCGCCGCTCCGCGGTCCTGCCGCCCCGCAGAGGCCCAGGAGGCGGAGCGGGTAGGCCGCGCGGGGCACTCGAGACGCGAGCGTGGGAGCCTGGGGCCGGCGGCCGAGGCAGGTGCAGCCGTCCCACCCTTGACCTCTTGCTGCTGCGGCCCTGGGGCCGCACCATGTCTCGCGGAGCGGAGGCGCTGGACCTGCCAGTGCGGAACTCAGCCGCAGACCTGTCCTGGGAGCCCCGCAGCAGGTCAGTGCCCCGGGGGCGCTCGCGCCGTCTACTGGGCGCGCCGCGGGCCCTCCTCCATTCCGGGCTCCCTCCCCCGGCGCCGCCGCCGCCCCTCCTCGGGCTGCTCTCCTGCTTCGGTCTCCCGCTGCCCCAGCCGTGATCCGCTTCGCAGCTTCCCGCCTCCGCGGCCCCGGGAGACTGGCTCGCGACGCGTGGAAAAAGTCTCCCGGGAAAACGTCTCCTCCGGGAGGGAAGCGAGGGGCGGAGACGCCGGTCTGGCCACGCGGCGCGTCGGGTCCCGGGAGCACACACCAGCCCAGCAGCCCGGCCGCCGACGCCCCTGAGCGGAGCCCGCCGCCCGCGGCCGCCCGGGGCGCCTGCCGCCCGCCTCGTCTGTGCGCGCCGCGCCGCGCTGCGGGCAGGAAGGGTAAGAGAGGAGGACTACGAGCAGGGGGCGCGCCTGGAAGGTTCCCGCTGTAGGGAGGCGGTCCCAGCAAAGCAGACAAGCGGGTGCCCTAAAAGTTTTTCCTGCTCCGAGCCCCGATCGCTGTGGAAAGTGTGGAAGGCGAGGCCTGACCTGGCAGTATGTCCTTTTCCCCAGGCCTCGTGGCCTGGGACAGGATCAGATATTTTCAGGTTAACCTTCAGGTGAGGCTCCTGGGCTGCATCTTTCAAGATACCGGACTCTGGAGAAATCCCCAGGTGGATGGCTTTACGGTTCTAGACTAGAGCTTTCGTGCGGCCTCGAGAACGCTCCTGCTAACTGCTAGCAGTGGGTTCAAGAACGCTGGGCTGTGCCGTCCGGAACAAACAGGCCTTTTCCTCAGGTGGGAGGGTTGTAGTGCGGTTAACCTCAATTCCTCTGCCTTCATGAAAAGGCGTACAGTTCAGCCCAGTGGCGCTGCCAGGGGGCCCCTCGTCGGGGGTCAGGGCTGCCAGCCAGCCAGCCGCGCGGGGAGCCTGAGGACGATGAGCACACAAGGGCCTTGGCTCCCCTTCCTTCTCGCAAACACAAATATAGTGGTGGTTCTTTAAAATTCCTTAAAATAGTAGAGAGACGTTCATGTCTTCCCTGCATGACAATATTCTCAATATTAGAAATGGACTTAATGATGCTAGCAAGGAAAGTCAGAGTTCAAGAGGAGAATTCACTTGATCTTTGGTGACTGTCCAGATAAGTATTTAATTCCAAGCAAGAGTGCCATATATTTTTTTAGTCTTTTGAAAGACCAATTTTGAAAGAGAAGACATACTGTTGGTGCAACTTTTTTGACAACTGGATACCTGTGAATGTCACAACAAAATGGCCAGGTATCATGTAACTTACAAGCTATCTCATGATGCTGGGTGTCTATTTTAATGGGGCAGATGGGAGAAGTGATACATTCCTTCCATCTGCCTTAGCCCTGGAAGTGCTGTCCTAAAAAACATAAGGACTGAATCAACTCTGGGTTTGTTTACTGTCTTCTGCTGACACTGATAAACAGGTTTGTGCTCGTGGTAGGTGTGGTGTTTAACCTTTCTATTTTTTTTTTCTTAAATTCAGTATTTTTCTTAGCACATTTCCTTCAGTACTTAAACGGTTTTATTGTATCCAGTGAGTATCTTCAGAAGTTCCCATTCTTACAGCAGGGGAGGACACACTCTTGGGTGTGCACATAAGTAGCTTTTGAGGGGATCCAGATTTGAAATAGGCATATGCCTGATTGTACAGCACCTGTGGGAAACAGAAGGTTGTGTGTCTTTGAAACTGAAAACGGAAGAAGGAGCCAGTAAGAATGAGGTAGCAGAAGCTGTCTATGGATGTCAGGACGCAGATTCTGATATTTGATGTTGAAGGGACCAACAACCTCCTTCTCCCCAGAGACAGAATATGCATTTCACTGTTCCCAATACTGCTGAGCTCCTCTGTGATGTGCTAACGGTTAGCAGCTAACCAAACAGCACACGTTTGGGGGAATCTGGTACCTTCCTCCTAATGAGTCAGCAGTCTCGAGATTTTAGCTCTTCTTCCTATTCATACTTTAAGATGAGTCAAACTCCCATTACCATAAAAGTTCTCTTCTCTTTTCATAAGAACCTTCCGTAAACTAGGTTCTGTGGCCTGGACTGTTTAAAACCAGGTACATTCCCCACACTTCCCCTGACTGTTACCATGCAGAAGCCATCACAATGGTGCCAATTTTATTTAATCTCCTGCACTTAAAAATTGATAGATCCCAATGAAGTGTTTAAAGAGACTGCATTCTTTTCTCCCACGGAGGAGCGTATCAAAAGTGTTATTTTTAACACACTTATACATATAAAATATCTTAATGAAGCAAGTGGAAAAAATAGGAAGCAAAGTTTTCAACAGAGTGGCAGAGAATGCAGAACCAAGGGATGAGAATATTTACAAACTAATCTCTTTGGCCACGTCTCTAACAGTAAAGTGAAACCCAGAATAAGACAATTCTTAAAACTTAGTGGAATAACAGGCTTCTTCTGACTACAATTTTCAAAGTAAAAATAGTGGTCAAAGAAAATCCCTTTGGCCGTGAAGATTAAAGGTGGAATCCTCCGTGAGGCGGACTGTAACCTTTTGCTGAGCTCTGGAATCCAAGGTCAGTTCTGAAGAATGAAATCACCTGAACTCTCATATCACTTGTTACGGGCTTCAGAGAGGAAAGTAGTTGTATTCCCAGACTTCATTTTCTTTCTCAAACGGCAGTATTCTTTTCCCTACTAGTGTTTTAAAGCATTTTATTATTATTTTAGTTCGTTTAGTTGTTTGTTTGCTCTGGCAGTCATCTGGGTTTTTTTTCCTCCCTACTTTCCTCATCCTACCTGTAGCTGAGCTTTATCTTCTCTGTTTTGAGTTGGGGTCCCTGCCTCCTTCTCCCTAGTGTGACAAGACAGCTTTGGGGGCATGTTGCCAATGTCTCTTTCCCCTTAACTGGAGGGACTGCTCCTTTCTTCTCCTGCAGGTTGTATTTTATCGCCTCCCCTTGAATAAACCTGGTGGTACCCTAAAACATCTGTCAGGCAATAATTGGTGACTAGTGAGGCTGAGGATTCTGGGTACTTGTCCTTGGTGTGTGTAATTCCAAAAGATCCACAATTTAAATGGTGGGTTTTTAAAGAAAATTGTGTCACTTATAGTAACTAGAGGGGATTGCTAGAAATAGGGTGATGCAAGGTATTTCCCAACTGACACTGAAGTATGACTGTCCAAAAATAAGCTACACTCAGTCAATGTTTTGAGGAAAAAATATTAAGTATAACTTTTTAACTTCTTTTAATTTTGCCCTTAGAGAGCGTCATCAGCGTGACCTCGTAAACTGGGCAGTTATTAGAGGAAGACAACTGTGAGGAAATTCCATATGCCCACTCATCAGCTTTAACTGCATGTGACATCCTGTATTGCTAAGAAATGGAGTTTTACTTTATTTATCTCTGACCCAGACAGCTGATTTTTCAAGATATTTTCAAAGGCAGGGAGACTTGTTCAGAACAAGCACTTTAAAGTATGCAGCTCTTTTCCTGGCTGGTGTGGCTCAGTTGGTTGGAGTGTCCTGTAAAACGAAAGGCCACTGGTTTGATTCCTGGTTAGGGCGCCTGCCTAGGTTTCAGGTTTGTTCCCTGGTTGGGGCACATATGAGAGGACTCCAGGCCATCCGTGTTTCTCTCCCTCGCTCTTTTCCTCCCTTCCCCTCTTTCTAAAAATCAATAAGCATGTCCTAGCATGCCCTCGGGTGAGGATTAAAAAAAAAAATGCAGATCTAGTTTGGCTTTCCTGCTGGCCTGAGGCAGCAGGTGGTGATGGAAGAAGATTTTTTAGGAACTTAGCAGCATGGTTGTCTTTAGGAAAATTCCTAGAAATTGTAGCATGCTCATCTTTTATGCGTGTGCGTGGCTCTGGTGGGAAATAAAAAGCCCCGACAGTCTTTCTTCTGGGTGCTTCTCAGGAGTAAAATGACCTGTTATTTATATTCTGAGGGCTGTGTGAGAAGGTAACCAAGGTTTTTTTCTTTGACTTTTCCCCCCTTAACTTCCTTTTATTGGGGCCCAAGTACCCCAGAGCCTTAGGGAACTGAACATTCTCTGCTTTCTTCTCCCCTCCCCGCGCTCTTTCTCCCTCTTTCATGAGATTAGCAAAGTACGAGTTAATAGTCCACGGTAGGCATTTGGGATAAGTTTAAAAAACTGGTATGGGAATTGCTAGTGGTTGGTCTAAATAAGGTCTTCCATCTGCCAGATGGCACTGTCACTCACCTGGGGCCACATGGACGCTGTCGTGGGAACGCTGAACTTCAGTCTCCGCAGGTGCTTCTGTCCACTCTGCCTCCCACCCACCACTAACAAACTAAGGGCAGGGAAGTACTTGATTACCTCATACATATTATTAGTCTCTTTCTTTTGGAAATAGCTTATTTTTACTCATAAAAATGCACATGTTAATTTCCCAAAATCAAGAAAGTACAGAAAATTTGAAGAAAATTAAGATGACGTGTAGTTCTACCTCATAGGGAGTAGCAAGATTTTTTCTTGTTATGTATTTTTAGTCTTTTAAAATGTCTGTATACAGGTATAAATGTCAACATTTTTTGAAAAATGAGATCTCAATATATTTCCATTATAACTTAAAAAAATATTTAACAGTATGTCATAGATATCCTTAAGTCAATACCAAGTTAAAATGAACATTTTTTAAGTCATTTTTTTCACGGGTTATTTTAACATTTGTAGTATAAATCCATAGGAGTTTGATTCCTACATCACAGAAACTCTTCTAGAAACTGCCCAAGTGCCCTTCAAAAATTTACATTTCTTTCCATAGTTTTTTTTCCCATTATTATTGTTAAATGTTCATTAACTTGTTCAGATCTTTTGCCTGTTATTATATTGGGCTGTCTTATTCTTATTAATAATTTGGAGTAAACTTTTGCCTGTTTAAATATATTGCAAACCTTTTTTCCCAGTTTGTCTTTTGATTTTTTTTTTCAAAGTCAATTTTTTTGTGTTAAGATCTGTCAATCATTTTCATGGCTTCTGAATTTTGTTAAGATGCTTAGAAAGTCATCTTAAATTATATATTAAAAATCTGTATCTAATGCTTTTATTTTTTTAATGTGTCTAAGTTTTATATTTTGTGTTTATATTTGGTTTGAGGGAGGTCTCTAACTCTCTCTCTCTAGTGGATTCCAAATATTCATGATAACAATTCATTGACTAATTCATTCTTTGGAAGAACTTTAGGAATATTAATTGAAACAAAATAGGGTTTCTATCAGCAAACTAATCAACTAAATTACCTAAAACTCTCTAATGTATCTTGACTAAACAAAACATTCACATTTTTAATTCAATTTTCATATAAACATTTTAGACTTTCTATTATTGTATCATTTTATTATATTTGTTGTTATTATTATTATTATTACTACTACTACTACTACTACTACTACTACTACTACTACTACTTGATCTTAATGGTACTGGCCAAGGAAAATTTCATGTACTTAGTGTTATTTTCTCCTTCATTGACTCATTTCTTTTTTCCAACCAAGATTCATTGGACACCTATTATGTGTCGGGTACTGTGCCGTATGCTATGGGATATAGTGTTAAGCAAGACGAGTCTTCATGAAGTTCTTTTCTAGGGGAGAGCAATAAAGATCGTGATCTCCATTATGAAGGCAATTAAGTGGTAAGAGAGCAATGGGGAAGGTCACTTTCAAAAGATGGTCCATGAACCCTCTCTAAAGAGGTGACACTTGAGTTGAGAGGTGAAGGGTGAGAGAAGCCAGGCATACAAAGGGTTGGGGGAATAGCAGTAGGCAAATGACGCAGTAAATGCAAATGCCCAGAGCAGGAATGTTCCAGGACCAGGGAGGAGGCTGTGGGTAGTGAGCATAGGGGGAGAGGGTATAGGAAGGAGTAGGAAGGAGACTTTTAGACTGTGGTGGAAGGGTTGGGTTTTAGTCTTAGAGCAGGGGGAAGCCACTAAATGGTTTTAAACAGGAAAGTAATACCTGACTTCTGCTTTAAAAGTTACTTTTCTGGCCACTATGTGGAGAATTGGGAGACTGCAGTGGATATAGGGAGACGGAGACCACCTCCCGATGTATTTTGAAGGAAGACTTGATGGATTGGATGTGAGGGTTGAGGAAATGGAGAAATCAATGCTTGTCTCTGGAGCAAAAAGTCCTGTGCTTTGCTGCACATTTGAATTGCCGGGAAAGCTTAGCAGGATTTCTATGCCCACCTCATACCTGGGCACCAACTAAATCACGATGTCTAGGGCCAGGAAGCCAGGCACTGAAACCTTTGAAAATTCCAGGTGGTTCTACTGTGCAGCAAAGGCGGAAAACCACCAACTGGACAAGGGATTACAACTGAGAGATGCCCAGTGAGGCAGCAAGAAAACTAGGGGAGTGGGGTATTCTGGAAGCAGAGAGAAGAGGTTGTACCAGGGACATAGTGGTCAGTGGTTCAATGCTGCTGAGTCACTAAGTCCAGGCCTGAGAAGTGGCCGTTGGAACATGCAGCAGTTTCAGTGGAGTAGAAAAAATGGAAGCCCGGTGTTTGCTCTAGAGAATCTGAGGCACAAAGATAACATGAGGAGGGTAAATGCTGAGTCCATTCCGTCACATAGTTCTTTCTTTTTTCCCTTCCATTTCAACAACATGACCATTGAGACGCCCCCTGAATTTATGGACTAGCATGCTATTGTTTACCAAAGGATCTCACATTTTAAATAAGAAAAATTATGTTCAAAATAGTGGTTTATTTGAACATAACATTTTTCTTCATTCCTGATCAACTCACAGGCCATTATTACTTCAGAAATATTAATTCAGGGATCATGAAGGAACGCTGGACAAGGGGGTCAGTAAAATTGGATTCTCATTGTTGGGGCAAGTTGCAACCTCAGGGTACCTCAGTTGTCTCATTTGTAAAACGAGGAGACAAAAACAGGTAAAATATCCAGGGGGGAGGATTTCAAACTGGGTGCATATTAGAATCACCTGGGGTGCTTTTTCAAAGCCCAGATGTTCAGGTTGTACTCACGTCAACTAGGCTGGAATCTCTGAGTGCCAGGCATCAGGATTTTGAAGCACTCCAGGTGACTCAGTGTGCAGCCAAGTTTGAAAACAGTGGACTAGGTTCTTGTGTAGTTCTGGCACTGAATTATTCTGTCCTTTAGTATTAGTATATCCCTTGCCCTCAACAAAACCAGGAAGAGGGGAGGAATGAAGACTGGGCAGGCAGCTAGCGGGATCTGTCACAGGAAGTCTCAAAATTGACCCTCCAAGCTTCTTTCACAGGAAGGGATTGAAGGATACTCTCCACAATAACGAGGAAGCAAAGGAAAATGGAGATGGGATCCTGGAAACGTGGGAGGTGTAGGAAGGAGGTAAAGGGCGTTCCCAGACTGAGGGCCCTGAAAGGGATTAGAACGCAACCAGTGTAGGCTGGAGCAGGGGCATGAGGCTTCCAGAAATGAAGTCTCTGGGAGAAGAAAGGAGTCGACAGGGTCTCCCCAACTTGTTTGTGTGAATTGAAGAGAGCTGGCAGACTCAGCCAGAGTTTGGGGATAAGGTCCTTGGGTGTATGTAAAAAGCAAATGTGGGAAAAGTCAATTAACTCCAAAAAAAATTTTTTATAAGAAAGAATATAAAATCACGGTGTAGTAATAGCTCAACTGTGAAGAGTATTTACATATTTGCTTCATAAATTATAAATGTTAATTTGTCCAAAATTGTTATTAAAACTTGATTGGGAAGATGAGTGGGGAGCTAAAAAGGGTGTGTTTGCTGGTGGTGGGAGGCCAGACATAAGAGCTGAATCCTTATTTTTCACAGAAGGATGTAAACTGATAGTATCCAAAAGAAGAAAAACAGTGGAATACTATTATTATGAAATATTAAAGTAAATAACTGAGAAAACAGGGAAAAGTGGTTGCCTTTAAGGAGCAGAAATCAGAGTAGGGTTTGTTATGGTTTACTTTAAATTATGTACCCAGTTAAGTTTTGGGGTGGGGATGACAGAGGGAAGGCAGGTGGGACCAGATGGTGCAGAGCTGCGCAGATGTCATCTCCGGGTTTGGTGTCCTGGATGCCGGTGGTACCCTGCACTGCGAAGGGGATACAGGAAGAAGGACAGATTTGTGGAGTGGTTCATCCTGCCTCCCTGCTCCATCGTTTGTGACTAGGAAGAGCTAGCTGTGAATTAGAACGTCCTATTCTAGTGTCGCTACATCCAAACACGATACCTAAAGGGGTCTGATAGGAAAAGGAATTCCTGTCAAGGCTGTTTTTTATTTATTTGTTGGAGCGAGGGGAATAAACACCAGTTTCTCCAAAACTCAGGGATTTATAACATCAGCTGGGATAACAAAAGGACAGCCACATCTGAGGTGTGGTGGGAGTTTTGAAACACTAGAGAAGTAGTCCCAAATAGTTTTGATAATTTATCCTCATCAGTTAAAAGAACAGCTACCATCTCTGATTGTGTATTTATTTATATATTGTATACAGAACCAAAAATACTATAAAACAACTAAAATGAACATTTTAAGGAATGAGACCATTGAAGTTGTTAAAATGAATTGCTAAATGCAGCAACTTTCTGATATTATGACTTCATAGTGTCATTAGCTAATATGTTAAGGCACAGTATGTACCCTTAGGGTCAGGTTCATCATTTAACAGTAGTAGATTTAGCCTATAGTTTAAATAGGTTTTTTTTTTCTATAACTCTGTCTTTTTTTCCCCAACTTATTTTCAGATCCGATTTGCTTTTCATCTTTTTTTTTTTTTTTAAACTCATGGCCAAGGAAGTTTGTATTAACAGAGTGTGAATACAAACACTCTCTTGATGCTAATTTAGGCTTACATTAATTTTAGTATGGGTCTAATTTTTTGCAATAATCTTTATGCACCTTGCCCATTTTTATGAGGGTTAACTAAAATGGATAGTATACTCTACAGGAGTCCCCAGCCTTTTTGGCACCAGGGACCGGTTTCATGGAAGACAGTTTTTCCACGGATGGGAGTAGGAGGGGTGGGGAGGTGGGACAGGAGCGGGGAGCTCAGGCAGTAATATGCCCACCACTCATCTCCTGCTGGGTACTGGTCGGTGGCCCCAGTTGCAGGGAGGTGGGGACCCCTGCTCTAAAAAATGCTTAAATGGGCTCACGTAAACCCTAAGTGGTAGGGATGTGCCGAAAACCAGTGCGGGAACCACCATCAGCCCCTACTTTAGGAGCGTGCACTCTTCCCCCATTGCCTTGCTTACCTCAGTGAGAAAGGCATCTGGCATTCTGACCAAGTGAGAGCATCTTTGGTGTGATATATAATAATTCATAAATTAAAATGTGTAAGTCTTAACTTCTCTTTGCTAAGTTAATACAATTAGCAGCTCTAGCTCTTCTCATGTATCAGTGAATGATCTTGCATACCCCCTATGTGCATGCACCCCACTTTGAAGGCTACAGGAAGTAGGAAACAAACTTTCACATCTCTTTTTGAGGTTAAGGGTCATGCAAGGTTAACAGCGACAGCAGCCTGGGCTGGTTAGCTTATTTGCTGAGCAGACCATGTGCGTGGGAACAAGGTACCATCGTTGAAACTGATGTGTGCGTTTTTCTAAGGCAAAGACCAAGAGCCTTCACAACTTCTCACAGGGGCTCATGACCCCAGTGAGGCTAAGAATTGCTGGCAACTGGTTTTCTTTTTTCAAAACCTCATTCTTCTAGAGATCTTTCACTCATTGATTTGATAAAGCTAGAATTGTCCTTAGTCATGTGATAGCCTTAAAAGTAGCAGACATCACTCAGTTCTAAGTCTTTGGAGAAAGGGTAGGTTTTCTTAATGACCGATGGTAGCTTTGATGTGCTTCCCCCCCCACCCCCCGACTTCTCACCACAGTATCAGGCTCAGGCTTCTTTGCTAAGTCCTGTTTACTTTTCCATTCAAGCACCTCTAGCTTTTATGTAGCCCACTATGTGAGTGACTTTTCTTTCTATTCCAGATCTTGTTTTTATGCTTAGAAATACTGTACTTTCCTCCTTTGATATTTGTATTAAGCTTACACAAATTCAGGTCATTCATTTTCTATAGTATAGTGAAACAAATAATCCATAAGATCAATGATTGCTTTTATTTATTCCATGCAATTTCAATTGCATGACAGCCCAGCAATGGATGGGTCACCGTAATTTAGATCTTCGTTGATTTCTATTCCTTAAATGGTTTTATGGTGTAGTCACTTTCACTCTGCATCACCCCTGAGTTGTGCTACAGGTTAGCATCTCTCTGTCCTTTTCTAAACCTGGTGATGATTTTCATCATGTGTGTTGAAAGTTGCAGTATTACTCCTCCTGATGTAATTATTTTATTTTATTTTTTAAGAGATTTTACTTATTTATTTTTAGAAGGAGGGGAAGGGAAGGAGAAAGAGAGGGAGAGAAACATCAGTGTGTGGTTGCCTCTCATGCCCCCCCAACTGGGGACCTGGCCTGCAACCCAGGCATGTGCCCTGGCTGGGAATCAAACTGGCAGCCCTTTGGTTCATAGGCCTGTGCTCAATCCACTGAGCTACACCAGCCAGGGCTCCTGACTTAATTCTTGCTTATGAAGTGGTGATTGCAGCTCAAGGCTCCTGAACCAAACACCCAGCCTGGCCTGGGGCTCAGCATTAGAAGGTGTTGGATAAGTATGTAGGACTGTATCAGTTCTATGATATTGTAATGCAGGACTGTTTTACTCTATGATATTGTCAAATGCAGGACTGTTTTAATTCTATGATATTGTCCTGTCTCTCTCTCTCTCTTTTTTTTTTTTTTTTAGTAAATTTTCCTCTTTTCATCTTGCACTATTTTTTTCACCATTGTATTTTTGTTATAGGAATAAGAGGTCTGCTTGCATGTGTGTGTTTGATACCCTTCACTTACCAGGGAACTAGGGCAAATCTACAAATTGGGAAGGGAGGGCAAGAACGAACCTTCAGAAAAGAAAGATTAGAAAGCTTATACATTTACATTTTCCTTGAGATATTAGATTTTTTGAACCAAAACATCATTACCTTTTCTTCCGAACTTTAGATGTTCTTTCTAAACTTAAGTTAGACTTATAAAACAACAGCAGTCTCATCATGTAACTTTATTATTCATATAAACTAACTTTTTTTGTATACCTATCATTGGTTGATCACATTTGCCTAGCACTGTCCTATATTTCACCTACAGGCTCCTGTATGCCAAAGGGGAAAGATTTTCATGCTAGCTTTTTCAGTTGTTTTTTTTTTTTCTCATCACAGAGCTATATTGCCACTGCCCTGTGAATGTGTAAGTGAAAAACTTCCAGAAGGGTACCGTAGTGTAAATAATTGAACACAATCAATGATCCATGTTCTCAGAAACCTGAAGGTTTGTGTTGGAGGATGTTTTTCTCGCACACAGTTAGATGCCACCTTCTTTTTGGAAATCCTCCCTCAACACTCCCCGTCAGGTGTCCCCGTAGCACTTACCACTCCAGGTATTATGGCTGTGTCATGGGGTTTCCCCTTGCCCCCCTGAACCCTTCTCCCCAGAGTCAGAACTCTGCTTCCGCAATACTTTCTACACTTACGATACAGCGTTCACTAAGTTATTTGCTAATTTGTGAACATGCACTCACAAGTCTATGTCTCCTACTGGACACCGAGCATCCGAAGTTCAGGGAATGTCTTCAGCTTTGTGTCTCGATACCCAGCACAGTCGCCCCGCACAGGCAATGCCTAGTGAGTCGTAGATGGAACCATGAGGTAATGGCAGCAGGTGCAGGGCAAACACATTTAAAAAGGCTTCTCATTCTTTCGAAGTGAGACTTACTATGGTAAATGATATTTCATTTCTAAAAGTTTCTTCATTTTTCCCAAGTTAATCTCATAGTGGATATTTTCACCCCTATTTATCTCTCGATAAGGGAAGCGTGATTGTTTTCTCACTTATGTCTGGTTCCATGTACTTGGCCCCTGTTTCTAAGTTGACCGTTTCACGTTACTTGGTTTTCTTGTGTGCCTGGCTGTGTTTTACGACTGGAAAATGTGTGCTACAGGTGGTTTGTTCGAGCACCCCCAGTCCCAGGATGCACCTCTGGAGAGGTCTGTGTGTGTGTGCTGGGAGTGGGGGGCTGTGCCAGCCTGGAGCCCCCCAAACAAGGCCGGCGCATGGTGTGACATTCTCGGGCTCACGAGGCTTGGGGCGCACAGGCTGGGTTTTGGCCTTCATTTCTCAGGATGGCTCTACATTTTTAATTTCCTTTTTGTTTTCTTTGATTTGAAACTACTCTGGCATTCTCTGTAGTCTTCTACATTTTGGGGGCCAGGCAGTTTGAGTGCTGGTTGCTTTTCTGAGGAGCTAGCTCTTTGTGTCCCCTGCCTAAACTTGAGGAGGGTCTCCTTTTATATCTTGGATGGGCTTTGGGCCTTAAGTCTTGGCTCCTCTGTTCTCCTCTCCTGGGGCCGCAAACTGAAGCCTAAGTGTGCAGGAGTGCCAAGGGGTTCCGACTTCACCAGTTCCCCCAAGATTGGCCTGGTAGATCTTTGCTCTCTTTAAATTTTTAAGCATTCTTAGAAACATCTTTATTCCAAGTGTTCTTTTTTTCAACTGAGATATATGTGACATATAATATTGTGTAGATTTGAGGTGTACAAGGTGTTGACTTGATACATTGATGTACTGTAATATGATTGCC